>PVIU01002603.1:46587-167252 GCA_004026605.1 Ondatra zibethicus | reverse complement strand
TGTTTTGATTTGCATTTCTCTGATGACTAAGGATGTGGAACATTTCCTTAAGTGTCTTTCAGCCATTTTAGATTCCTCTGTTGAGAGTTCTCTCTTTAGGTCTGTACTCCATTTTTTTTATTGGATTATTTGTTCTTTTGATGACCAATTTCTTGAGTTCTTTGTATATTTTGGAGATCAGACCTCTGTCTGATGTGGGGTTAGTGAAGATCTTTTCCCATTCTGTAGGCTGTTGTTTTGTCTTGTTTGTCCTTTGCTTTACAGATGCTTTTCAGTTTCAGGAGGCCCTATTTATTAATTGTTTCTCTCAGTGTCTGGGTTACTGGGGTTATATTTAGGAAGCGGTCTCCTGTGCCAATGTGTTCAAGTGTACTTCCCACTTTCTCTTCTATGAGGATCAGTGTAATTGGCTTTATGTTGAGGTCTTTGATCCATTTGGACTTGAGTTTTGTGTGTGGTGATAGATATGGATCTATTTTCATTCTTCTACATGTTGATATCCAGTTATGTCAGCACCATTTGTTAAATATGCTTTTTTTTCCATTTGAATTTTTTTGCTTCTTTGTCAAAAATCAGGTGTTCGAAGGTGTGTGAATTAATATCCGGGTCTTTGATTCGGTTCCATTGGTTGTCTGATTGGTCCTGTCTGATTTTCTGCCAACACCAGGCTTTTTTCAGTACTGTAGCTCTGTAGTAGAGTTTGAATTCAGGGATTGTGATGACTCCAGAAATTCTTTTATTGTACAGGATTGTTTTGGCTATCCTGAGCTTTTTGCTTTTCCATATGAAGTTGAGTATCAGTCTTTTGAGGTCTGTGAACAATTTTGCTGGGATTTTGATGGGTATTGCATTGAATATGTAGGTTGCTTTTGGTAAGATTGCCATTTTTATTGTTAATTCTACCTACCCAAGAGCATGGGAGATCTTTCCACTTTTTGGTGTCTTCTTCAATTTCTTTCTTCAAAGATTTAAAGTTCTTGTCATACACGTTTTCCACTTGTTTGGTTAATGCTATTTGTGGCTACTGTGATGGGTGATGTTTCTCTGATTTCTTTCTCAGCCCATTTATCATCTGTGTACAGGAGGGCTACTGATTTTTTTTGACTTAATCTTGTATTCTGTTACATTACTGAATGTGTTTATGAGTTGTAGAAGTTCCTTGGTAGAATTTTTGGGATCGCTTATGTAAACTATCATATCACATGATGACATTTTCAAACACATATCCATTGCACCTTGGCAATACTCACCTTCCTCTATCCTCTCCCATCCCTGTTCTAGTAATTATTATTATTATCTGGAAGGGACTTTGTGTTCAAGCCTTGCTTGCCATTTAAAGTCAAAAGCTTGAGTCCAAAACAGCAGATGTGATTAAAAATACTGAAGGAAGAAGCTAGGGCCATTAGGGCATTTGCATGTGTGACTGTGTGGCAATGTATCTTGGGTCCTGGGAGTCAGGAGTCCATTGTCTGACATGCATGCTTCATGTATGCTTCCTTTCCTTTGCCAGAGGGGCTTTCACTTTGCATGTCACATGGTAGGTGCTGGAAAGCAAGGCATAACTAGGGGGGCTGGTGATTCCCTAGTGGGTCTCCTAGGGGGATGAAAAGATGGAAGCGACATAGTGTTTTTCGTATATATCTTTACCATAGACTGCTGATGTGGTATGGTACATAGGATGCCATAGTCACTGGGACAAAGGGGGAACACCTCAGATGGGCCCAGTTCTCTTTCTTGGTTTTGACATGCATTTGGGTCAGACAGCTGGGCCTGCATGTTTCCAGGCAGCAGGTCTTAGGGAGAGGCTGGCAGAGGGACTCTGTTTTGTTACCTAAGCTGGGATTTGATCTTCAGACCTTCAGGGTGAAAGGCTAATACTTTAATTTGCCTGTTTAATAAACATCCCCAGGCGATGATGACCTTCTTGTAGCCTCCTGTGATACATGCTCTACAGGACTCTGTGCGGCTTGGAGCTCAGTGCCTGGGACCGCACACCCCAGTGTGGACTCGGCAGGGTGCCAGCCCCATATGAGCCGTTAGTGAGCCTTGCTGTGTGCAGGTGAATGCAAGCCACTGAGGGGATTTTCTTATAAAAGGATTTTTTTCTTTTAAATGAAAAAATATTTTTATGGGTTTGAAACTAAGGCCCCCGCCCCCGCACAGGGCTTGTGTCTCACCGTGTGTGATATCCTTCCTGTAGTCCTCCCTTCCTCAAAGCTCTTGCTTTAATGGTCATCTTTATTTTTCTGGTGTCAGTGTCTTCTCCGCCGAGCATGGGGAGGAGAGATGGAGACACGCCACAGCTGCATGAGAGACCCACGCTGAAAGGGTTTTTTTTTGTTTTATGTAAATAGAGATTGATGGAACATTTTACACAGAGTACGGGCTTTTGACAAAAAGTATTGATGGTTGCTTTCAGTAAGTGTTACTTGAGATGACAGAATGTTGCGTTTTAAGATGAATTACAGGAGAAACTCCCTCTTTGGGAATGTCATACATTTTATTTCATCTCTTGTTTTATGAGAGAATGACTAAAGTCATGAATACTGTAGATGGAACCATTTCCTTGGCACATTGTAAGTCCCGCTTTGGTGCACTCCTATTTTAAATACAAAGTTATGGGGGAAATATTTATACTGGCAAATGATACTGATAAAAATGCCTAACAGTTTCAGGAGCAGAATGCAACTTCCCATGTGGCTTCCTGGGGGGCTGTGGCGGGAGTCGGAGTGGGGGTGTGACTCGTGGGGAGCTGGGAAGGTGGTGAGTGTTGTGGATATACTCTTCAGAAAGAGCACAGAGATTTGGCTCAGTTAAATGGTCACTGGTGATCTTGCCCCTCTGGCTGTTTTCATTTCAAATAAATGTGCCATTTGCATGCATTCTTGTAGAGTTATTTGGTCTTGATGCAAGAGCGGTTTAGAAGTGAAGATGTGTGGGAATTTGGCTTTGGGCCTTTATTTTCTTTATGAATTTCAGGACAATTAGCTTAATGGTACCTTGTATCTTAATGGATATTAATATGGTCACAATACACTTATTGAACACTGCAGTCATTCCCAGTAACTGGGCAGAGAGTGCTGATTCTCTGTAGCTTCCATTCAGGTAAGAAGCGGGGGAGAACCCAGACAGTAGCCTTTCAGGTGGCCGTCCAGGCTGTGAGGAAAGCTAAGCAGAGTTTCAGAGAGGCTTGTCTGAGCGGGACATTCCTAAGGAAAAGCTGTTCAGCGGGAGCTCAAAGCTGAGATACTTGAGCTGGGCAAAGGGTTGGGAACTTGGGAGAAGGAACCAAGTGCACAGAACCAGTGCACAGACCCTGGAACCAGAGCGAGCTTGGCATGTTGCAGGGTTTGCAGGAAGGCTACTGTAGGAACCATGAGGTGTGAGGGGTGTGTGTGTTTGACTTTGATGGTTGGCATAAGCAGCTTGCAGGTGGATACCTACAAGAGGAATATTGTTCTATGTGTGTGCATAGGAGTCTTGTTTGTACATATTGGCTCCCATCTACCTAGCACCAAGTCAAACTGACATTAGAATTTTTCTCTTGCTGGTTCCCGTAGAAACATCTTCATCCTCTCTTGGCATTCCTGTGCCACTATTTGCTGGATGCCAAGATCGATGATGCCCTCGTCCCCAGAGGGAATCGAACACTTCTGCTTCCTTCAGAATGACTCCCTGGCCACGTTGTTTCCGTGGAATATCAATAGCATGTTTTATGTTTCTCCCCACTCTTGAAGTTAGCTGTATACCAGACTGTCTTTTTGGATAGAAACAGACATTACTCAGATTTGATCTCACTGTGTTTAGCATAGAGCTTGGGACCCAACATGGTTTTAATATATTTGTTGGTTAAATAAGTGAAACATTTTCCTCCCTGCCACTCATTCTTAGTTCTAAAAATTAAGGAGAATTCAGAGTCAACCAATTCCTTGTTTCTATAGAAGGTGCTTAAAACCAACTTAAAAAAATAGGAGATAATTTTGAATTTACATTAGGCCACTGAACGGTTTTGGTGAACAGTTGGTCTAAATGCTGTTGCAAGAACGGGATGTCATCCTGGGGCCTTAGTAGCCCAGGCTTGGCTACCTTCAAACTCAGGGGGACTGGAAATGCCCTGAGTCTAGCTGAGTTGTGAGTCTACATCTATCCTGTTTGTGAGCCTTTGTCCCTGGATCTTACCAGAAACTTTGTACCCCTATAAATTTGGAGCTAATTTAGAACTAGCTAGATGTTTTTCTCCCCACTGAATTGATGTGGTGTTAAGCCTAAGCTCAAATATGAAATATATTAAGAGCAAACTAAAAACAGGTCAGTGTTTTGCCTCTAATGCTTTGGGGCTGTTCGACTTTAAATCATCTTTTAGTACATCACCCCCCCCCCATTTTCTTTCCCTACCTCTTTTTAGCAGAAACTTTTATTCCAGTGCAAAAGGCTATTTCCTAAGTACTGATTTGTTCTGAAATTTACATGCAGAAAATGGCTCCAGATCCCACACAAGTGAAACTTTATTTTTTAATCTGGGCCACAGTAGGGAACCCTGAGAAATGCGTTTTCCTCCAGGGTCGGAGGAGGAATACATAGTGTTTGTTTAAAGCATCAGGTATTGAGAACGCACCAACAGGGTGAAAAGTTTGACCTCAACTGCCAGATCCGATCTGCTGGGGGTAATTGAGTTGCCATGTCTTCCCCCTCTTCAGTTTAAATCAAGTTTTGCCATAGCCTATTTAAGTGTCAAATTGGTAGCTAAACTTGACAACTTCAGGGTGCAGACTTGCTTTTGATCAGAATTTACATGCAAATCATTTTTTTGCCTTGAACTGTCAGCTCCTGTTTCTGATACTCTGAGGGGGACATGTCTGTCCCCAGCCTCCCTCTCTCCCCACCCCCACCCCAAGCCAAAGGGGATGCTGGCTGATGCTATTAATCAGTATGCGGAAGAAAAATTATCCTGATAAATATGGTGGTTAAACTATATTTTCCCTTTTGTGTGTCAGTTGTTGCAGCTGGACATTTAATCTCCCTTTACCTAGAAGGAAATCAAACAATTATCCAGCACTTGATGTCAAAAGGAAGCCAATGAATGAAGGTGGAGGGTCACCAGTGTATTGGGGAGTGGACTTAAGCCACCAAATCCTGACAAAGGGTGCTGACAGTCTGCATTTTCTTGGGCATTAAACAAAGTCTTTGGTAAGTTTAAAGAATCTTTCCTTGCATGACTAAACTCATTGAGAGGGTTAGAGAGAGAAAGCTGCCTCAGAAGTCTTAAGCCTGAAAGGGTTTTTTTTTTTTTTACCGTAAACCCTTGGGACCCTTAGAAACACTTGAGCATGTGTTGCTCCATCATTCAGCTAGACAAAGGGGTGTTTGCACTTTCCGAGAGTTAATAACGACAGTAGCAAGTCTTTCTGGTTTCCAGGCATTTGTGTCAGCGTTCACCATCATCTACGTCCCGAACCATTCGATGGTGATTCATGCTGTTCCTGCTTCATTCTTCTGGACAGCTGGCCTTCAAGAAGCGACTCAAACACCACCACCACCACCAGCAAAACCCACCCAAACACAAATTCAGATAAAACACATTTCTAGAATGTCCCACAGAGGAAGAGAGCTGATCGTGAATACTTAGAATTACCCATTGCAGAGCCAGGATGTTGAGTGTAATAATCAGAGATTTTTTTTTTTTGTTTCTAGTTGGCCTGAAATTCCGTTCCATCAGTGTCCCTCCTCCCCCTGCCAGTGGGGTGAGAACATCAAACATGTTTTCTTGCCAAGATGACAGCCAGCACTGTGTCAGATGGGAGACACATGTAAGGCTGACTTGAGAAGTCAAAAACATTTCAAGATTGGGTCGGCGTGATGGGACATGGTCCCACTGCAGGTCCTCCTGGAGCCTCCTGGGCCAGACCCCTCGCAGCCTCTGTCCAGCGTTGCCAGCCTTGGGCACTGTGAAATTTTAATTGAATTGTTAATGACACCAAGGAGTGACACAACACACGAGGAACTTCCAAGAATCAGTCAGGAGGAGCCCCTTTTCTCACCGCTACAAAACAGAGGACACTGGGAAATTGACAAGTCCAAGCAGCGAGGCCAGGGTCGTAATTGATAGCAGGCTGTCCAGAGCCAAGGCCCTTCTCTGGTAATTGCAAGCAGAGGCGCCTCTCTGATCTCACCAGAGGTGCTGGCCATGCCAGAGCGACCTGGCTTTGACGGATGGCCTTCCTGAGGTAATGACTTCGGCATGTTCTCCCTGTCACATGAGGCTGTGTCCCTCCTACTGGAGAAAATGAGCCAAGCATTTTGCTGCCTCTTAAACAGGCCCCTGTTAAAATAACTCTATTCTATTATATAAGCCCTATAGTGCCAGGGGCTAAATTTATATGGTTATAAACAAGAGATATTACTTTGGAATACTGTGTTTTGCTCTTTCTTGAGGATTTCAAATGGTATTTTCAAAATAATGGATTTTACTTCATGAAGAAAAGAACAAGGGGTGTGTAGGAGAGGAAGGCAGGAACTCATTTCTAAACCCAGCCTTCACCCCAGTTTGAAATCCCTCCGTGTGCCTTCTCTAATTCACTTGCCCGGTATTTATTTGTATTTGTGTTTGTTTTGCTGGCTGCATTTGACTCTCTTTGGGAGAATCAGAAATATTATTTACTCCAGGATCCTGAAATAAGATAGATGTTTTATTTCATGGTTTTTACACTCCTCAGAGGTTTCTTTTTATTCCCCTCCCCTTTCCATTTTTGGACATTGATATATTTCAGAACTTTTATGTCGCTTTCCCTCCGTCCCTCCACCTTGTCTCCCTTCCCCCATCCCTCTTCTTGGAATGTAATTTTGTCTGTGAAACATGGCGGTAAGCTCAAGTGTCCCTGATGATCTATAGTACCTCTAGATTTTCACTCCGTTGGTGACAGAAACTGACTAATTCTGATATAGGGACCCCAGATGCCCGTCTCCACTATGGATGGTGCTTTCTGGTATATTTAAAGTATGGGTCTCCCCTAACGCAGTTTCATTCAGAGAACCAACCTCAGAAGAAAGACAAGGAGATCCCCAAAAACTCAATGTTGGATTCTTAATTCTCAGGTTCTTGCTGTCTCTGTCTCTGACACACACTCTCTCTCTCTGCATATGTGTGTGTGTGTGCTCGTGCATGCACTCGTAGATGGGTAAGCTTTGATGGGGAACCTAAGAGACCTGGTTCAGATTCTCGTTACTGGGAATGTCAAGGGAATGGCTACAGAGAAGATTGGCTGTAATTATTTATCTCAGCTTTAGCCCCACCTCTCAGAGCTTATTATTGTTGATTGGTAGTCTCTTCCTCAGTCTATTACTCTTTTATGTGTGTTAATGTATGCACATGTATGTGTGATGCACATTCACATGCATGTGTGTGTGCGCAGGTAGATGCCAGAGGCTGAAGTCAGGTGTCTTCTTCAGTTGCTTCTCCATCTTATTTTTAAAGACAGAAGTGCTCACTAACCTAGAACACGCCGATTCAGTTCGTCTGGCTGGTGAACAAGCTCCAGGCATGCTCCTGTCTCTGCCTCACCAGCACTGAGGTTATAGATGTGTGCTGCTGTGCCAGCCTTCTCACGTGGGCTCTGGACAGACGTGCGCTGCTGTGCCAGCCTTCTCACGTGGGCTCTGGACAGATGTGCGCTGCTGTGCCAGCCTTCTCACGTGGGCTCTGGACAGATGTGCGCTGCTGTGCCAGCCTTCTCACGTGGGCTCTGGAGATCCAAACTCAGCTTTTCATGCTTGCTTGACAAGCACTTCACTGAGTCATCTTCCCAACTCCTAAACTTTATAGTCTTGCAAAAATAGAAGCTTGAAAGAGGTTCCTGGGCCATCTCACAACAATAATGACTACAGACAGATTGTGTTTGTAGGTAAAAGAGACTTTGGTGAGCTAACCCGAGACCTTGACCATGTTAGAGTTGATTCTACTAGGGCACACCTGCACACATTGACTTGGAGGTATAGGTGTGGAGATGTTTTCTGCTGAGGGTTTGGAAAGGGAGGGTGCCTCTTCGTGTGATCTCAGCAATTGAAGGGCTGGTTGTCCTTAACCCAGCAGGAGTAGCCAGGCAAGTGTTAAACCCTTCTTCCTGCCCTGCCATGGTGTTCCTTTCCCATGGGCATGCTGATATGTCAGACAATTTAAAGTAGGGATACATGGTAGGATTATTATTCTATCAATTGTTAATTAATTCAGTTATTTGGCTCTGCATTGGTCCTTCTCCCTTGTGTAGATACTAGCTGGGTGCCCCCCCATCTGCCTGTTTTTCCTGCATTGTCAGGGTGCATGAATTGCAGCAGAAGTTCTCAATGAAGAGGAGGTTCTCTTCACCACCTGGGGACATTCACACCATTAGACCCTAGGGCAGGGAGCTGTTATTGGCATCTAGTGGGTAGAGTCTAGGAATGTTTTTTTTTTCCATTGCAGCCTGGCTGCTGTGACATTGATCATGTTTATATATCAATATTTTGTCTCACACAACGCTATGTCAAAATGTGATCTCAGAAGTCCATGAATAAACTCCGAAACGATGACCTGCCGGTCAGCGTGTGTGACTGAGAGCTTGGAGCTGGCATTGGGGCCATGGGCAGGAAAGGGTCTTGTTATGAACACAGGCTTTTGAAGCACACACACACACACACACACACACACACACACATGCACACACACACACGCTTTCGGATGTGGCATGCTGTGTGACTTTGAGTGTACTGCTTAACTCCAAGAAGCCTTAGTTTCCTTCTCTGCCAGGCAGTACTGATGTTAATACCAATCTCATGAACCAGAGACCAAAGGATATTAATTTATATAAATGAAATAATTAAAAAGACAAAGCCAGTAATACTGGCATGTGCTTGAACTTAGTTAATGAATGAGAAATGGTTGCTGCCCTAAAGGTGGCAACATAAGAGCCTCTGGCATGGCTGCCTTGCCCAAGCCTTCCATTTCACCTGGGAAGGGGCTGTTATTCACCTCAAATGAGGGCAGCCTGTAAGCAGCAAAGTTGAGATTAGAACTCAGATCTCTGGATTCCAAGCCCCATGTTCTTCACACTGCATGGAGTTAGAGTCTACAACTCCAGTGGCAAAGCAAAGTTGAACATGTTTGAAACAGGAAAAGATTTGGTAACAAAATTCCAGTCTGAGAGCTCTGGATTCTGGAAGGACTGGTGTTGGAGGACCATGGAACTCCCTGGGATTCTCTTTTGTGGCCCATACACAGTCTGTGGGGAAGAAAATGCCTGAGATCTCAGAGGAAGGTTTGGGCTGCAGCTGCCTTTGCGCTGAGATGCGTTATCTTAAGGTGGAAGTCGGAATCTTTCATGAGGTTTCTTTAAAGACTCTAGATACCCAGAGGAGGAACGAGAGAACATTTATGGAGTGCTGACCAGTGCTGGGCGCGGTGCCAGGTGATTCCACACGTGTTCTCAGGTTTTAGTGGAGTTTCTGCGCTTTGGCAGTTCAGGCTTCTTCATTGGCAGGGCGGTGGATGAGAGACCTGAGCAGTGTAGCCTAGCACATCCTGATGCTTCCAAAGGCTAGGACTTAAAATTTTAAATTCTGTTTTAGAATTATTTTAATGTAATTTGATTTTTTTTCTCTGAAGAGGATTGAACACAGGGCCTCTTGTATGCTGCTTGAGTACCCTCCACTGAACTACATCCCTCGTGTTTAAATTATTTATTCATATGTTCATCCATTCACTTATTATTTTACTATGGAGCTCAAGCTGACCCCAAGCTCACACTCCTGCCTCTGCCTCCTGAGAGCTAAGATAGGGTGTGTGCCGCTAACCAACTCAAAGGCCACACTTTTAAAGACTACTTAATGGCAGGAAACCAATAAATTACTCATAAGTTTAAAATGTAGGTTGTGAAACAGTGGACATATATGTACAGTGGGCATATTTGTATACAAAAAGGATGGGTGACTATCAGAATGTCAGTAGGCCATTTCTAGTGTTTGGATCAAGGAGGAATTTAGTTTTGATTTGTGTTTTACAAGTTTCTATTTTACAAGTAATTATAATAAAAGTTGTTTTTGTAAATGATTGCATTGGCATGATCATTATGCATTTTTTAATAAGTTGCTCATGATCAGGAAATATATAGTCAGGCCTGAGCAATGTGAGGATGGAGGGTCTTCCTTAGTTTAGTAGTCTTGGAAAGAACCATACACCCACGGAGAGTTGATTAATAACCATGATCATTACTAAAGTTATTGTTATACTGTTATAGGACTGTGAGGTTATGAGAGAGAATTTCTGTTTTTTAAAATATAACATACAGGACTGTGCGATTTATATAAATTATGTCATTAAATTTTCCCAACAGACATTTCTTGGTATTAGATAAACATTCCCATTTCACAGATGGAAGAGTTTAGGTTTAGAGAGACTGGGAAGTGACAGAACCAGCCTCCACTCCAGAGTTCACACCTTTAACCACCTGTTAATACCGCCTCCCCTGTGGGGCTGGCAGGGCCCTCAGCTCTGGCTGCCCACAGGGCTGCAGGAGTGACTTGTTGAAAGGGGGGACCGTCTCACCCCACTCATGAGAAATCAGCAGGAAGGCCAGGAATCTCATTCCGCCCTCAGCATGGTGAAAATGAAAGAGATTCCCACTCACCTTCAAGCAGGCTATGATATCATGCTGGACAAGAATGTATGAAACTGCTAACACATGGACCACTTCTGGGGCTACATCAGACACAGAGAGGGAGGAGGACACCATGTCTAAGCTGGAGAAATGTCTTGGGAGGCTGATTTTCTTTGCTCACCTCTAAGTGCTCTCTCTGGTTGAGCTTGTGAAGGTTTTCAGTCCTGACTTGGCTGGATGTGGCTCTCACAGACCTCACCTCTCCCTGACCTATCTCAGAGCCTGCACAGGGACTATGGTGCCCACACCACAGTGGCCACAGAAAGTGCTGTGGAGTGAGAGCACGCTTTGTCTTTATCAGGAGTGTCTCGTGGCACTTCTTGATTGTGCCAGCAGCTCACCACCCCATCTGAGTTTCCAGATTACATAGCAGCACTGAAGCCACATGTGTTTATAGTATATAATAAATCTCCATTTGCCAGAATGGGTTAAATTTAAAAGAAAAAGAAAGGCGAACTGTTATGTTAAAAAAAAAAGAATTTGGGGGGCTGTTATAAATTAACTCTATTGGAGTTTCAGGTCAAGCCCAATTTATTAGGGGGGATAAAAAAAAGAGAGAAACCTGGTGTGCGATCACGATTGTGATTTATCCCTGCCTTGAATGGGCCCTCCTTTGGACCGTCGCTTGAACCACAGCTGGCTTGGTTTATGTAGGACCTGCTGGGAGCCAAGGTTGTAATGAAAAAGAGTTATTCTTTCAAATTATTCACAAGAAGAGGGCTCATTTTATCAAGTGCTCTCCTAATTTGATTGTAAGGCTTTGGTATTTATTTTTCTACATTAATCATGCCATACCTTTGAGGAAAGAGTAAACAATGTGGTAAAATACAGAATTTAGAAGAAAAAAAGGCTCAAAGGACAAATGTTTTCCTGGAGGTGGCCTGTCAGAGCCCTTAGTGGGTAATTAGAAAGTTATTTTGGGCTTGGTTGCAAAAACATGAACTTTTCCAGAAGCTCTCCTTCAGGGCAGCATGGCATTTAATATTTTTGAAGATTAACCTTTAGCAATGAAAAGACTGTCCAGTATTGACTCATCGTAGCTGGAGTCAGGCGGGCACTGACAGTAAGAGTGTCTTCCTCTACAGTGAGGTCCTCCTATGTCCTGGATCTTTCACCACCCCTTGAAGACTGTGGATTTCCTTTAGTACCTCGGTAGACCAGGGAATCAAGGATCCAGTTTCAGCCTTCTTGCCTGCAGGTTAGATTTCTTCTGACCTGGCCAGCCTGCACTATCTTAGTGAAGGACAATGATGACAGGCATTTTCTGTTCTCAACAAAGATTCCTGGAACTTCCTCCTGAACAGCCCTAGTTTTAGAGATGATGTCTCCGAACCAGACGGGTGGTGGCTCGTTAGACAATGTAGTGGCGGAAGTCCACACACCTTCATGCTTTTGAAGTCTGTAATATTTCTTGTCTCTCTGAATCTTGGCCTAGTAAAAGAGACCTAAGTAAGTATGGAAGTAGCATGTGAGGTCCAGTGGTGACTAGGAGTTGAGTGGCATTCTATTTGAAGTCACAGGAGGTGGCAGCATCAAAAAGACTTATGTAGGAAAGTAAATCAAGGCCTGCACTGATCTAAGCCCATTAAGACTTGTTTATTAATATTATTATTTATTACAACAATTTCCAACTTAATTATCTAACATTCATTTATGTAGCTGTGTATGTGTGTGGGGGGGGTGTTCCAGATGCACTTGCACAACTTGTATGTGGAGGCCCGAGAACATCCCCAGGAACTCAGCTCTCTTCTCGCATGTGGGCTCTGAGGACCAAACTCAGCTCATCTGTTTTGACCAGCACCATCTCACCCACCATGGTTTTATTTTAAAAGTCATATTTAGTGAGGTCTAATTTCTGTACATTTAATTTTCCTCTCTCAGTGAGTAACAGATGAGCTTTAACAGATGCAGGTGGTCATGAAATCACAGCACAGAGAAGCAGAGCACTCCCCAAATTCCTCTTGTGCACTTTCTTACTCAGCCTTCCTTTCTATCCCAGCTCATGGTATTACTGACCTAAGTTTTTGTTGCCATGTGGCTACTCCTTTCCCAGAGTGTCATAAAAATTAAACTAGACGGTATGGAGCCTTGCATGCTGGGTTTCTTTTTCTTAACATATTACTTTTGAGAATCATCTGTATTCTTTGGTCTTTTTAAAAAAGTTTTTATTTTTACTTTATGCATATGAGTGCTTGCCTGCATACACACACACACACACACACACACACACACACACATATATATATATATATAATGTACCATGTATGTGAGGGTGCCCTTGAAGGCCAGAAGAGGGTCTCAGTCCCCTGGAACTGGAGCTGTGGATGGTTGTGAGACGCCATGTTGGTACTGGGAACTGAAGCTAGGTTCTCTGCAAGAGCAGCCAGGGCTCTTAACCTCTGAGCCATCTCTCCACCCCCTGCCTTTTCTCCTTTTATTAATACTTTCCCATTGCATAGATATACAGCAACTATTGTCATATTAATCTTTTAATAAATATTTGGATTGTTTATAGTTTTTTAAAATTAAGACTAAAATAGAAAAAACTTTTGCTTAGAAAATATTCTGTTTTTCTTGAGTGTTCCATGAGTTCTAAAAAAAAAGAGTAGATTCTGTTACTGTTATTTAGAGTCTTCTGTAAATGTCAATTGTTAAATTGTTTGATAATATTTTCTAATATTTTTGCTAATTTTGCCTACTTTATGTAATCGCATATGTCTATGTATGTATATATGACTCAAAAAAGACTTTTGAGGTTTGTCTATACTTTTAGTTAGACTAGATTTTTCACTATCTTAGAACTTTGTTACCAGATGCATACATCTTTATTATATTTCCTTGATTAAGCAACTCTTTGTCCCTCAACAAATTTCTTGTTTAAAGCTTACTTTGTATTATATTGCAGAGATTCAAGTCTATATGTTTAAAGCAAAGTTGGAGTTTATTTTAAAAGGGTTTAATATAAATTTAAACATAGAGAGATAGAAAGAGAAAGAGAGATTTAAAAAGTCATGCAATTGTTTTATGAGCCCCCTAAAGTCTTTTTGTTTAGTGTTTGTGTGTTAGATCTTTCTGTCTTTTTTAATAACATTTCTACATTTATTTTATAGTGAATTTCTTTTAGAAAGCACATAGTTAGATATCTCTTATACTTAATCTTATGATTTTGTTTTTCTAATTATAAAATTTAGGCCATTTACATTTAACATATTTATTAATATTTTTTGTTTGGAATCTACTATTTTCTAAACTTTTTTCTATATGTCTCAATTATTCTTTGTTCTTATTTCTTTTTCAATCGTTTGGATATATTCATGATTCAACTTAATTTACACCATTGTCCTTACTTTTTGATGTCAGTTATGTTTTGTTTTAATAGCAGGAAATATTTCTTTTTTAAAAAATATATTTTAGTAGCAAAGTTCAGTCTATTTAGCAAATTTATATTTTAAGTTATTTTCAAACTAAGTACACATTGCAAAACCATTTATTGTTTAAGGGTATCAAATGAGGACAAAAAGATTGTCATGTTAATCACATTTTTACTATTTCTAGAACTCTGTATTTATGTGCTTCAGACTGACTTTCTGGCATCAGATTCTTTCCTGGGGACTTCCCTAACATTTTTATAGTACAGATGTGCTGGCAGTGAATTAATTCTTCTCCATCTTTCTTTCACTTTTGAAAGATGCTTTCTGTCTGTGCAGAGTTCTATGTAGACAGTATTCACTCAGTACTTTCTTGATATCATTTCACGTTCTTCCGCTTTGCCCATATTCACATGAGAAGTCTTCTGTCATTTTTAGCTTTGCTCTGTGCATATTCTTTGCTTTTTATCCTGCAGTTCTATCCCCTGGTTGCTCAGTTGAGGTTTTCTGAGGTTCTTTGAACTGTGGCTTGATATCTTTTATTAGTTTTAGGAAGTTCTTAATTTTTTTCTTTAAAAATTTTTTGTGTAATTTGCCCAGATCCTCCCTCCTTCCCTCCCCACTCAACTTTATGTTCTCTTAAAAAAAAAACCTCAAAACAAAAAACAAAAAATAAAAAAAACCCCAAAAATTAGTAAGACAAAAAAAAAAGCCAAAACAAAATGAAGCAAAAGTCCTCTCTCTCTGACACACACATACACACATCACACACACACACCACACACCAACACACTGTGGGGTTGTCTCTTCACACATTTTTTCTGTTTATTATTCTCTTCCATCTTTAGCATTAAGATATGTGGTATGCTTATGCTATTTTATTTTATTTTGTAGCTCTTGGATGCTCTGTGTTATTTTTCCTCCTTGTTACTAGTTTGGGTCATTTCCATTCATCCATTGTCAAGTGCATAAATTCTTCATTCTGTCATTTAGTTTTCTGGTCAGTCTTTTGAAGGAACTCTTGCCTCATGTTACTGTACTTACCTTTTGACAGGAGAAACATTTTCTCTTAGAATTCAAAAGGCTATGACAGGAGGACTGCCAATTTGAGGTCAGCTTGGCCTAAATGGTAAGATATGTCTCTAGGAAAAGATGGGAAATTTCAGCAGAGAAACAGTGGATATTGTAGGCCTAAAAATTAAATTATGCAACAATATCAAAAAAACTCACTGAATATGCCTATGATGTAATGGGGGTGACAGAGTGAGCCTAGAGGCATTAGAGTCATTCCTGAGAGCTGAGGAAAACAAGAAAAATAACTATATAGAGAAGCATGGGGAGGGGAGCTGAGTTTTGGCATCAGAAGCATGTCTATGTTCTAATACAAATGACAGCACCAGAGTTCCATAAAGAAAGGTGACAGAATGGAGGGACAGACTGAAGAAATAATGGTTCATAAAACCTCACACTTGGAAAATGACACACATTTATTGATTCAAAAGTTCAATGACCATGAAAGCAGTATTAATTTAAAGAAAACGACAGCTGGGATTATAGGGTGGTGATCTAGCATGCATAGGACTCTGAACTCAATCTTCAAAATACACACACACACACACACACACACACACACACACACACACACACACACACACACACATGGTGGGGGAGGAAGGGAGGGAGAGAGAGGGAGAGGGAGATAGCTTGTTGATCAGTGTGAAGACCTCAAATTATCCCTAACACCCATGTAAAAGGCTAGGTCTGTTGCATACTTATAATCCCAGATCCAGGGAAGGAAAGACAGGAGGATCCCTAGGGCTTACTGGTCAATCAGCATAGGTTCCATTTAGACCCCATGTTAAAAACAAGTTGACCAGCTGCCAAGGAATGACTCCTGAAGCTGACCTCTAGCTTCTACATACATGTACACACCTGTGTTCCCTCACATACAAAGAAAACAGCACTTAGGCACAGCTTAGCTGAATTTCCTAACAAAAGGAAAAAAATGTTGAAATACTTAGAGGGGAAAGCATGTATTGCATACAGTGAACCAGCCTGGATGCCCAAGGCCCCATCTGAACCCTTCAAGGCCAGAAGGGAGTGGGACAACATCTTGAAAAGGCTTATAGGATAAACCATACCTGAACCAACTCCATGTGAACCCAGAATTCTCTATCCAGCAAAGGTGCCCTTTAAGAGTAAAGGTGAAGTAAAGACATTTACCCAAAGAAGAAAAGTAAGATAATTAATCATTTGCAGACCAGCAGACCAAGCAAGAGAAGAGGAGGTCGTTAAGGTGAAGAATGGGAGGGGGGTTTCCCTCAGAAGCAATGAGAACCCATGGCAGAAATATGAGGGTAAATATGATTTTTCCTAATTTCTCCAAAACATTATCTGTTTAACTTGCTAGCTTTGACATATAGAGAACATGTACATATATGACAGATATAAAGGCTAGGTATGGGGTAAAAGAGGATTTGTTATGCCATTTCATTTTTTATTTTATTTTGTTGCTGTCCCTTTTAGGTGGGGTGGTATATTAACTTTAAGTAGATTAGTCAAGTTGTGATTGTCTGTTATAAGCCCGATTTCCTAAAATGCAGCAAAAGAGAAATAGTGAAAAAGCCAACAGATAATTTAAAATGAAATCCTAAGAAAATTGCACCTGATTTCTCCAAAAGAAGGTGAGAGAGGGGAGCAAGGGAATACAGAGTTCAAAGGGTAAACAAAAGGCAGGTGAAAATGTCAGACATTTTACATTAAGGGTTAACAGACTGGCCATCTGATTGAAATGGACCAGAATGCCTGGCTGTGTGGTTCTCAGGGATGCCTCCAGTGGTTGCGGAAGTGTCTTGGGATCTCAGGTAGGATGGGAATGTGTGTGCTAGCCCTGCAAGACTGATATGCTAGACAAGATGAAGAAGTGAATTACAGGGCCGACACGAGTGGCTTCTGGTGAGTTCAGGGTGTCTGGTAGGCTCTGGTCCAGTACTGAGACCCAGGTATCTGGAAGGAAGTGAGGGCAAGATGCCCGCTTGTCTTTTCTCCTGCTTCACCTTGCTCTGTCTCTCCCGCCTGTGAGCAAGTGGTTCCTGCACTCAGCTCCTTTATTCCCGCTTTCGAAGTTGCACCATGCATACAGCTGCAGTCTCTTCTAGCCGGGGCCTCCAGAGCTCTCCAGGGCAGGGGTACGGCTGGGCCCTCTCAGGACGATGCTTTGGAGGTCCTAGTTCGAATGACTTTGATAAGTGGCTTCTGGATCCTGTAAGACACTCCTAGGCCTAGAAGAGGCTGCCAGAAAATGTTAGTGTCTGGTGAATGAGGGGTGCACTGAGGGGGTGTCACTCATGCTCCTAGACTTCTCCTCTGGAGGAAGGACTGGGAAACACCATCGTCCAACTTGGAAAAAAAATAAATAATAGACAGGAGGAAGTTTTTATGTCCTTTTCCCCTCCTTGCCTGATTTGTCTGGCCTCTGGCAGGTTTTTAAAGCACTGTCTGAAAACTAGGCTGACTGGAGCATATGGGACGTAGGTATGACCCGCACAGTGATGGAGAAAGCTCTCTGTGGCTACCGCCTTAGGACAGCGAATCTCTCTGTGTTTCTCTACAGATCTGCACTGGGTACTGTAAACCAAGTCCACAGCGTGTTCATTGACTCAAGTCCTACATTTGGTGATGGCATTGTCTTCAGTCATGCGCCTCTCTCCCTGCCTTAGATCTTTGCATATATAAACATGCACATGTGTGTATTCATCCATGTTCATGCAGGCGATGCATCTACATATTCATGCATGAGCCTGTGGAAGCAAGAGGATATCCTTGCATCCTCAGATTCCACCCATCTTCTCTGTCTCACCGGCTCACCATGTAAGCCAAGCTAGCTAGCCGCCACACCCCAGGAGTCTGACGGCCTCCAGATCCCTTCAGCTGAGATTAAGAATATGCTCCCCTAGGCCCAGCTTCTTTGTGTGTGTGCCTTCTGGAGATAAACTCAGTTCCCCGTGCTTGCAGGACAAGCCCTTTACCAACTGAGTGATCTTGCTAACCCTGCTAGCTCCCTTTTGAAAGGAGATGAACTAGAATTTCAAAATATACACCCAATTTCCTGGAAAAGTCAAAGAATTTCTTTGGATCTTAAATAAGATGAGTTACTTGGGTACCTGTGGAGAGTTTGCTTCTGCAAGCCATACAGACTGGGGATCTGTTTCCATGGAGCTTTATAGGCCAGCCTTTTGCCGAGCTGTAAGGGACTCTCCAGATTGTCACATCCTGTGATTTCCATGACTTTAAAATGCTGCATATCATATTGTTTGCCTGGGGCCTTTGGCTGAGGATGCCTGGGAGATTCTGCCTTCTGCTTCTGGACTGGGTGTTGGTCAGGGTGAGCATATTGGTTAATCATTTACTTAACTTGGTCTTGCTGGCACATCCAGGGGAATTTTTATTCTGTCAGCAGAGGACAAGTCCTGATCAGATAGGCATGGAGGACTAGGGGAGTCATGTAGCGCATGTATGGGAAGTGCATTGTGGGAGCAGCACAGTCTAGAAGCATCTCAGCTTGGAGTAATGGGCAGTGGGGAGGAATGTCCCAGGCACTCAATAGGGTCACAAAAGGTATGCTCATTGCCCCTGCTGATTAGCTTCATTTCGAAGCCCTACACTTCAAACTTTAAATTTGTCTGGGGTCAACTAGGATGGATGAGGAAGGATTGAAATCATGTGCCAGATTCCCTTATCCAGCTAACTGGTGCTCTCTGGGTGAGTGTCTAGGACAGAGGACTTAAAAAAAAAAACCAAAAGAGTAATTTCTTCTTCCCTCTGCTTCTTAATTTCCACAACTCAAATCTATATAGTCCGGCCCATTGATCATTCTACTACTTTATAAGTGCCGGAAGGGGCATTTCTACCCACTGCCTCCTCGTGTCACCTTAAGCCCCCTTACCTTGGTCCCAGTGGCTTTTCCACCATCATTTGGGAGCCTCTACAATGTGGAGTTATGGGCCTTACCTCAGACAGACCTCTGAATCCGAAGAGATTCCCAAGCAATTTGTGGCACTTTCTCGAAGGCCTCACATGCCTCTGCAAGCTGGCTTTGACTTTTCTCACATAGATTTCCCTAAATCTCATTTCTGCTTTTCTGGTCGTTCCCCACCACACCTGCTTTGGTCAGTTTCTGTCTCCTTTCCCTCTTACTAACTATAAAATACAGAAATCGCCACAGCAGTCTCCTGCCCCATTTCTCTTTCCCCAAGGTCCATTCCCACAGTTCTGGTTAGCTTCTGGATTGTTCTACATTGGCCCGAGTTCTGGGATCTTGAGTATTCTGCTCAAACTACTGTATCTTTTCTACTTCCCAGGGCTTCCGCCCTCTGGTGTTCCGTAGTGCACAGCAAGCTGCCCTCATCGACGCCCCCCTTGTTTCTTTCTCTGTCTAATCAGTCACCAGATTCTATCTCACTACTGTCTTACGTTCTCATTTACTACATGAGGGTATTTTATCACCTTACCTGGGCCAGATGTTTGTAATTGTATCCGCTGTGCTCCTGTGTCTCCAGTCTTCCATTGTTTTTCTTCCGTGTTCTCGTCACATCCTTCCCATATTCCAAAGTACTCCTTATTTCTCCCTGTCCCCCGAGTTAAGTCTCCTATCAGAGTAGGCTTCAAGGCTACTCTCATTCAAGTACCAGGCCTGCCTCTATAATATATATAGAATAATAATCAACATGCTATTCTCTATTGTGATCATTGCTTAGCCAAACTCAAGGTCTCTTGTCTTGGTTATCCCCTACTGACTAAAGATGACCTTTGGATCTAGAATGAGAGTCTAATCCATATTGTTACAATGATGGATGGTGAACTAGCCATTGTTATGAGCCAGTATGGGTTCAGATAGACCAATCCTTGGTCTTCTGTGGTTTTCTTTTCCTTTCATTGACTGGATTATATCCAAGTTTCCTTTCTCATTGCTCTGACAGAATATTTGACAGAAGCATTCACAGTCCCAGGCGCTCTGTCTATGAAGAGTCCTCAATCCTGTGTGAAGGCCAGGGCTGCCTTTATTTCTATCAGCGTTCTGTTCTACACTCCGCCAGGACGGCCTGCTTATCTCTCCCTCCAGCTCTAGGACTTCTCTTGCCCATAACTTCAAATTCTTTTGTTGGCTTGCTGCAGATAGTTCCCAAGGCCTACAAACCACATGGCCTTTATTTTGGCAGAGCAGGAAGCAGAAAGCTAGCTGCAAGTAGAGCAAGGCTATAAACCTCAAGCCCCACCCGAAGTGGCTGTGCCAGCTAGCTAGCTAGGCTTTATGTCTCTAAGGTTTCACAGACTCCCAAGATAATACCAGCTGGGGACTAAGTCTTCAAACGCATGAGCCTATAGGGAACATTCCACATTTGAACCTTAGGGAAACCACTCTGTTAAGCAAAGCAAAACAAACAAAAAAAAACCCACAAAACAAAACAAACAAAAAACACTTAAAGTTCAGAAAAGCACTCAGTATGATTTGTGCCAAGCAACATAGCAAATGACAGTATCTACAAGGAACCAGTCACTTTCTTGGGGTTGCCCACAGATCGTGGTTTGGTACCTGATTCTTGGCAAAAAATTCCTCACTACTGACTTACGTGAAGACAGATAAGGCATGTGTTTAGCGTCAGCTGTCAGCTTGACACAAACCTAGTCATCTGGGAAGAAGAAACAGCAACTAAAGAATTGCCTCAATCAGATTGGCTTGTGGCGTGTCTATGAGGGAATTTTCTTGATCATTAATTGATGTAGGAAGCCCCAGCCCACTGTGGGCAGCACCATTCCCTAGGCAGGTGGGCCTGGGCTGTATGTGAAAAGTAGCTGAAGGTGAGTGAGGCAAAGGAACAATCCAGAAAGCAATATTCCTCCATGGCATCTGCTTTAGTTCCTGTCCCCCAGATTCCTGCCTTGAGCTCCTGAGCCTTCAACTTCCCAAGACTTCCCTCAGTGATGAACTGTCACCTGGATATGTAATATGAAATGAAGCATTTCATCCCTAGGTTGTTTTTAGACATGGTGCCTATCCCAGTACCAGAAAGCAAATTAGAACAGCATGCATATCGTCATACTTGTGAGACATTTTGGAAGGACAGAAGGTTCAAATATGAAGTCATGGGTTTCCTTTCTTTCTTTCTTTTTTTTTTTTGAGACAGGGTTTCCTGTCCTGGAACTTGCTCTGTACAGACTGGGCTTGGATATTTGCCTGCCTCTGCCTCCGGAGTGCTGGGATTAAAGGCGTGCGCCACCAATGCCCGGCAGGGTTTTTTTGTTGTTTTGTTTTTTTTGTTTGTTTGTTTTTGTTGTTTTGTTAAGTTCCCATTATTTTCTCAGCTAGATTCTGTTGACCAAGTTAGAAGAGCTAGAATTTAGGAACATTGTACTTGAATCCAGGCTTCTAACTGTGGACTCACCAGAGCATAGGCGATTCTGGGTGAGAAAGGCTTTGATTTTTATTTGGCAGAAAACCATATGGAATGTGAATGTTTAAAGCGCTCTGGAGTTTTGTGGGTCAGTAACACAAGCGCATTATCTCGAGAGAGGAGGAAAGCCACACCTTGAATATGGTGCTTCGCTCAAGTTAGAAGTAGAGAGATTGTAATGTTTTTAGGGGGAACACGGCAATAATCGCTGTCCAGGCTGTGGTTAAGCATGGAGACCTCAGCAGTGACTTCCGAGGGCCTTTAAAGTCTTTACTGTCTTGCAGAGGGGGTTTTCTGCCCCACTGTAGTTTCTCTGAAGGCATTTAGCAATGCTTTGCTCATAGTGTGTGTTAATAAACCCTGTTGAGTCATTGCTGTTAGTACAGTGTTAGTTTTGCCTCCTGGTCCGGAACATCATTTCCTTGACGGCACATCCCTTAGACTGTGTTTGTTACACATCCTTACAGCATCTCGCGTGAGGTTAGATTTTCAGTGGGCACTGAGTAAATACAGGTTGAGTTCATAAAACTAAATGTTGGGGGAAATCCACTGAACACCCCACACTTACTCTGCAGATGCCCCTTTCGTGTTGGATGAAAACTAGAGAACCTTGGAGTGAAAATGAACCCTGACCAGGGAGGTCAGCAGCCCGACTGAGGTCTGCCTTTTCCACTGATGGCTTGAGCATCCAGGAGCTGGGAGTGAGGAAGACATGGGGTGGAACATGTCAAGGGTGTTTAAATTTAGGGCCAGGCCTTTGAATGTAGCAGCTGAGCTCTCCCAGCTTCTCGGTATTGGTTATGGTCATTAAATGCTTGAAAATGACACAATTAAGAGCCTTAGTTGCTTGCATGTTTAAGTTTCTTTCAGTTGGCACACAGGCAGGACAACTTCTATAGTTTGCTTCCTGGGAGATTGGAGCCCAAGACCCAATAACTCACTTGCCTCTATACAGCTGATATGACCCAATAACTCACTTGCATCTATACAGCTGTTGTGTGCTATTCACCGGCAGGCGTGACTGGCTGCATGGCTGACGCCACCTCTGAGAGGAATGTGAACTTCTAAAGCTCTTGTTCATGGGTGTCTGAGAGAAAGCATTGTTGGGAGGGTGCCGAGCGCCTCTTTGTTGTTACTGGTGGGGCTGAAGCCACTTAAGCAACTGGGATTAATGTTGGCGCTTTTTCCCCAGGGCGCATCTGTTCTCCATGGGGCCTCTGCTGGCATATGCCCACAATTTTTGGTACTTTTTTTCTGTATTGGTTTTGTTTTGGCTCTCTGCATTGGGCAGGCATATTTCTGAAGGTTCTGAAAACATGCTTGTCTGAAATGTGCTAACGTAGTAATGGGAAGAGGTCAAGGTTGAAGGAGTAAGGGTAGGGCCAATGTGTCGCCACGTCAGAAAAAAAACACACCCGGTTTTCTAGACAAGAAGGAAATGGCTACTACATTAAAAAAAAAAAAACCTGGTGTTACTAGTCAATCTACTTCAAAATTAAAATGACTTTTACCATTTAATTATTTTAATTTTTGTTCTTAAAAAGACAGAGAATAAGATAGAAAAAGACTCCCCCACATTTTATTAATGTGCCCATTTGGGTTACTTTCCCCTGTCAGTTTAGCCATCAACAGTAATAAAGACTCAAATACAAAATGTTCATACAATTACAATAGTGTAAAAGACATGGAACATAAGTCCTTAAAACATTTTTGAATTTAATTTCACTTAGCAGACACTACACACTAAGCTATTATTTACCTGGCTACAGGAGGTGGAAAGGGATCTAAGTTAGTGGAGTGCCTGCAGACAAGTCCCACGTTACTTCCATAGTCTTAGCTCAGCCAAAGGGATCTGGCTTAGCACAAAGAGATCAAGGTGACTTGAAAGGATTGTCAGAGGCCATTGAGATGAGGCTGGTCAGCATGTCCGTAAGAAATCTCATGCTTTTGTCTGTAGAGATTGGATCTCTTTTGTTGACGGTAATGTTGTTAGTGAAGAAATGGCTGATGTTCCTTATGCTGATGGAGGGAGGCTCCATGCCTAATTCAAAGTGAGCAGATGACCCACTAGAGAGGTCTGTTTAGTTTGGAACCATACACAGGATGACTTGAGGCGATAGAAGTGAAGAATAAAGAAGGCAGATATGTCCCCTTTTGACCCTACATTATGAAATTCTGATTCCCTGCCTTGCCTTGCGTATGTGTTGCTGAGGATGGATCCCCAGCCCTTATATATATGGCAAGACAGTGCTTCAGCACTGAACTGTATTCTTAGTCCTTCTTGAGTCACTTTTAAAATGGATAGAATTCTATTTACTCATTGCGTGTATGCGTGCATGTGTGCCATGGCATGTATGTGAGGTCAGAGGATAACTTACAAGGGTCAGTTCTCTCCTTCTAGCTTGTAGGTCTCAGGGATTGAACGCTGGTCATGAGGTGTAATGTTACACATTTTACCCACTGACCTAACTCACTAGTCCAGTATTTCTTGAATTTATATTGATTGGGTAAGGTGTGATAGGAAGATCAAGTAGTAGAAAAACAAACATCCACTTGTTTGCTAATTCTAAATAATGGTAGGGGAAATTATAGATACAGTGTCTTTATCTCAATATGCTAACTACATCCAATGGTGGGGATTTTAGGCCTAGGATACCTAGATGAGCTACAGAGAGCTCAAAAGCAACCAAAATGATTGTAAAATTGGGATTTGTAGCTCACCACACAGGCCGGCGTCTGCTGAATGGGTGTATCTGTATCCTTATTTGTAGGACAATGTGTTAGCAGCCACATTTAAAAGCTTTCTCTTGTCTCATTCCCAGCCCGGTGCCACTGACTCATATGAAGTCTCATTTACAAAATGTAGGAGTCATATTAAATACTCTCCAAGAAGTCTCCTTGGCTTTAGCATTCCATTAGCATAACTTCAATTTCTTATTGTAGAAATGAAAGCTTTTTTTACTTCAGCCAATCATTTCCACAACCTTCTTGTGATCTGACAATGCTGAAATGCTGGTTAGGGAAATATGTATGTCTTTGACATTTCAGTTAATCTGGAAGTGACTACATAGCAAAGAGGGAGGGAGAGAGAGAGAGAGAGAGAGAGAGAGAGAGAGAGAGAGAGAGAACAGACACACAGAGAGGGACAGAGATAGAGACTGAGAGAGCTGAGAGAGGCAGACAGAGACAGAGGCACTCACAGAGAAAGAGACATACACATGCATGTGAGTGTGTGGGTGTACGCATGTGCACACAGAGGCAAACAGACAGAGAAAGAGACAGACATACATATGCGCACACACATAGAGAGATTGGCTACTGCATAGGAAGCTTAAAGTTGATGTTCTCAGGGATTACCTTGGAAGCAGTTGGTTATTATTGCCTTTGTTGTTCGGGTATTAAATCAGTGAAGTGGAGGTACATAGATCAACTAACATGCTATATATGGGCTTTATCTGAAGCAGTTCAACTTGTGCAGAGCATTAGATTAATGTGAGGCAAACACTCCCAGTGTCACAACAGTCTGCCACACTGTGTGAGAGAGGGTTGTGTTGTCATATAGTCACCACTGCGTGGTGAGTGTTGAGGCAGATGACAAGTGGAGGAAAATTCTATTTGTGGTCTTTTCTTGTTTGCTGAAGAAACTGTGATTTATGAGTGTCTCCCTCTCTCTTCACATCACATGTCTTTGGGGATTCTGCCTGCACTGCTCCAAGACCAGGATTAAGGTCCTATCCCCTCTACTGACTTAGACATGGCCTGTGGCCCTGGGCTAGTGAGCACAAGAGAAAACTTACCAATGGGAATCAGGGCAGTTTCTTTGCTCTTAAGAAGAGGTGCAGGTGACAGGTGGATCCTCTTTACCAATGGGTTTTGTTGGGTCTACAAGAGACTTTTGGGACTCCAGCCTACATTCTTACATCTATGATTGTCAGGTAACTGATACACTGAGGGTAGCAGAAGGGTAGTCTACAGAGATTCTCTAAAATTCTGTAAACCTGACTCTGGTTCTCAGCTCTGATTTCCAGACTTCTTAACTCATATGATCAAACTCACCATTGTGGCCTAGGTAGCTAGTAATTTGCATATGTAAATGTGAAACTCTCAAAATGTAACATTACTTTTTTTTTTTTATTTGGTCTTTCAAGACAGGGTCTCTCTGTGTAACAGTCCTAGTACCTGTCCTGGAACTAGCTCTTGAAGACCAGGATGGCCTCAAACTCACAGAGATCCACCTGCCTCTGCCTCCCGAGTGCTGGGATTAAAGGCATACGCCACCACCACCTGGCGCGTTACTCGTATTTTTAATACTTCCTATTTATATTTAATAGTGTGCACCATAGAACCTCTATCCCAAGCTGGCATAGTTTCCTGCCTTATTTTCCTTTACTTTTTACCTGATTATATATAACAAAATGTGGGCCTTGTTTTACTCCTTCCAGTACCCCAAGTAAATCAAATGATTTCTAGCACAGGAGAGAGAACACAATAGGTATTGACTGATTGACTGGTCTGTAATTTGAGTTGATTTATTGGTTCTTCATTTCATTATTTCTAACTTTAATTTCTGCTGAGGACATTGATTGTTTTGTAGGTCTTGAGCAATGGCTCATGAAGGAATTTTTCTCATTTTATCTGAAAGTAAGTTAACTTTGTATTAATTGCTGAGGGATAAGTATAGTTTAGCTGGGCATAGAATTGTACCAGATAGTTATTTTTTCCTCTGACTACTTTGATGATATTATTTTGTTTCATCTTGGACTGTGTCCCCTCCCACCCTCTACATTCCTAAGTTGAAGTTCTAACTCCACTGTGACTATATTTGGAGATAGGACCTTCGAGAGACAGGATCTTTCGGAAGTGATTGAGGTTAAATGATACTATGTGGTTGGGGCTCAAATTCAGCAAGACCCATGTCCTTATAAGAACAGGAAATACCTGTTTTCACCCTCTCTTTAAAAACATACTGGAAAGAAACATGAAGACACTGCAAGAAGCCATCTATCTATAAGCCAGGAAGACAGTTTCACTAGAAACAGAATCTGCTAGGACCTTCATTGTGGGTTTTAGTCTAGAACTGTCAGGGAAAAATATATGCAGCTTTTAAAATTATAATATACTATATCAATGCATGTATTTGGTTATTTACTTTATTTGTTTTATTAATACACATTTTATAAATCCTCAGGAATCAACAATCTAATAATAATTTATATTTTCATTTTTCCCCAGTTCTAGAAAACCCTCAGGTCTCTATTTTAGTATCTTTCTATACTAAGAGAATGTGTTTTCTTCCTGTGTACTAGAGACTATACCCAGGACCTTGAATGTGCTAAATAAGTACTCTGACACTGAGCTGCTTCTCCATCTCTTAGGTCTGGTCCTTTGACCCAGTCCTAGAAGTCTTACCTATTCAGTGCATAATTTTTTTTATTAAAAATTTGTTCTTCTCTCATATATTACATATCGACTGCAGTTTTCCTTCTCCCCTCCTCCCAGCCCTCCCCCATCCACTCATCCTCTGTTTCCCTTCAGAAAAAAGCAGGCCTTCCAGGGATACCAACCAAATGTGGTATAACAAGTCACAATAAGACTAGACACATCCACTCGTATTAAGGCTGAATGAGGCAACCCAGCAGAAGGAAAATGGTCCCAAATGCAGGCAAAGGAGTCAGAGACAGCCCCTCCTCCCACTGTTAGAAACACCACAAGAGTACAATTATAACATGTATGTAGCAGACCTAGGTCAGACCCTTGTAGGCTCTGTGATTGTCAGTTCAGTCTCTGTGAGCCCCTATGAGCTCTGATTAGTTGGTTCTGTGGGCCATTTTCTTGTGGCGTCATTGATATATCTGGTGTTTTTGATTTTAGCCATTCTGACAGGTGTAAGATGGTATCTCAAAGTTGTTTTGATTTGCATTTCCCTGATTGCTAAGGAAGTTGAACATGAGCTTAAGTATCTTTTGGCCATTCGAAGTTCTTCTGTTGAGAATTCTCTGTTCAGATCATTACCCCATTTTTTAATTGGGTAATTTAGAATTTTAGTGTCTAGTTTCTTGAGTTCTTAGTATATTTTGGAGATCAGACCTTTGTCTGATGTGGGGTTAGTAAAGATCTTTTTCCATTCAGTCGGATGCCTTTTTGTCTTAATGAGCTTTCAGGTGTGCTGTTAAGTCACTAATGACTGTGTCTTTTGCTTTACAGAAGCTTCTCAGTTTTATTGTTGCTCTTATTGTCTGTGCCACTGGGGTTTTACATAGGAAGTGTTCTCCTGTGCCCAAGTATTGCAGGCTACTTCCCAATTTCTCTTCTATCAGGTTCAGTGTGGTTGGATTTATATTGAGGCCTTTAATCCATTTGGACTTGAGTTTTGTGCATGGTGAGAGATAAGGGTCTAATTTCATTCTCCTACAGGTTGACATCCAGTTATGCCAGCACCATTTGTTAAAAATGCTTTCATTCTTCCTTTGTATACTTTTAGCCTCTTTGTCAAATATGAGGTGTTCATAGGTTTGTGGATTAAATCCGGGTCTTCGATTCGATTCCAATGGTCAACGTCTCTGTTTTTATGCCAATACTAAGCTGTTTTCATTAATGTATCTCTGTAATAGAGTTTGAAGTCAGGGATGGTAATGCCTCCGGCAGTTCCTTTATTGTATAGGATTGTTTTGGCTATACTGGGCTTTTTTGCTTTTCCATATAAACTTAGTTATTGTTCTCTCAAGGTCTGTGAACAACTTTGTTGGGATTTTGATGGGGATTGCATTGAATCTATAGATTGCCTTTGGTAGAATTGCCATTTTTACTATATTGATCCTACCAATCCAGGAGCATGGGAGATCCTTCCATTTTCTGGTATCCTCTTCAATTTCTTTCTTCAAGGTCTTAAAGTTCTTGTCAAATAGATCTTTTACTTCCTTGGTTGTTGTTACCCCAAGATACTTTATGCTATTTGTGGCTATCGTGAAAGGTGATGTTTTTCTGATTTCCCTCTCTGTTTCTTTATCCTTTGTGTATAGGAGGGCTACTGATTTTTTTGAGTTAATCTTGTTTCCTGCCACTTCACTGAAGGTATTTATCAGCTGTAGAAGTTCTTTGGTAGAGTTTTTGGGGTCACTTATGTACACTATCATATCATCTGCAAATAACAAAAGTTTGGCTTCTTCCTTTCCAATTCGCATCCCCATGATCTCCTTTTTTTGTCTTATAGCTATTGCTAGGACTTCAAGCACTATATTAAAGAGATATAGAGAGACTGGACAGCCTTGTCTTGTTCCGGATTTTAGTGGAACTGCTTTGAGTTTCTCTCCTTTTAATTTGATGTTAGCTGTCGGCTTGCTATATATTGCTTTTATTACATTTAGATATGATCCTTGTATCCCTAATCTCTCCAAGACCTTTATCATAAAGGGGTGTTGAATTTTGTCAAATGCCTTTTCAGCATCTAATGAAATGATCATATGGTTTTTTCTTTCAGTTTATTTATATGATGGATTACATTGATACATTTTCATATGTTGAACCAGATCTGCATCTCTGGGATGAAGCCTACTTGATCATAATGGATGATTTTTTGATGTGTTTTTGGATTCGGTTTGCCAGTATTTTATTGAGAATTTTTGCATCAATGTTCATAAGTGAGATTGGTCTATAATTCTCTTTCTTGGTTGCGTCTTTGTGTGATTTTGGTATCAGGGTAATTGTAGCTTCATAAAAAGAGTTTGGCAATGACCCTTCTGTTTCTATTATGTGAAACACATGAAGGAGTATAGGTATTAGATCTTCTTGGAAGTTCTGGTAGAATTCTGCATTAAAACCATCTGGTCCTGGGCTTTTTTTGGTTGGGAGGTTTTTGATGACAGCTTCTAATTCCTCGTGACTTATAGGTCTATTTAAATTGTTCACCTGGTCTTGATTTAATTTCAGTATGTGGTATTTATCTAAAAAACTGTCCATTTCTTGTACATTTTCCAATTTTGTGGCATACAGGCTTTTGTAGTAAGACCTAATGATTCTCTGAATTTCCTCAGTGTCTGTTGTTATGTCCCCCTTTTCATTTCTGATCTTGTTAATTTGAGTGTTCTCTCTCTGCCTTTTGATTAGTTTGGATAAGGGTTTGTCGATCTTGTTCATTTTCTCTTCATTTCATTGATTCTTTGTATTGTTTTCTGTGTCTCTATTTTGTTGATTTCAGCCCTCCGTTTGATTATTTCCAGTCTTCTACTCCTCCTGGGTGAGTCTGCTTCTTTTTTTCTAGAGCTTTCAGGTGTGCTGTTAAGTCACTAATGTGTGCTTTCTCTATTTTCTTTATGTGGGCACTAAGTGCCATGAACTTTCCTCTTAGCACTGCTTTCATAGTGTCCCATAGGTTAGTGTATGTTGTTTCTTTATTTTCGTTTAATTTAAGGAAGACTTTAATTTCTTTCTTTATTTCTTCCTTGACCCAGGGGTGGTTTAGTAGTTGACTGTTCACTTTCCATGAGTTTGTATGCTTTTTGCGTGTGGAATTGTTGTTACATTCTAACTTTAGTTTATGGTGATCCAATAAGACACAGGTGGTTACTCCAATTTGTTTGTATCTATGGATGTTTGCTTTGTTACCGAGTATGTGATCAATTTTTGAGAATGTTCCATGAGATGCTGAGAAGAAGGTATATTCTTTCCTGTTTGGGTGGAGTGTTCTATTGATGTCTATTAAGTCCACTTGATTCATTACATCTGTTAGTTCTCGTATTTCTTTGTTAAGTTTCTGTCTTGTTGACCTGTCCATTGGTGAGAGAGGAGTGTTGAAATCTCCTTCTATTAGAGTGTGGGGTTTGATATGTGCTTTGAGTCCTAGTAATGTTTCTTTTACATATGTGGGTGCCTTTATATTAGGTGCATAGATTCCAGATTGAGACTTCATCTTGATGAATCTTTCCTGTTATGAGTATGAAGTGTCTATCTCCATCTCTTCTGATTGATTTTAGTTTGAAGTAGATTTTGTTAGATAATAGTATAGCCACACCTGCTTTTTTCTTAGGGCCGTTTGATTGAAAAACCTTTTCCCAACCCTTTACTCTGAGATAATGTCTGTCATTGTGGTTGAGGTGTGTTTCTTGTAAACAGCAGAATGTTGGATCCTGTTTTCGTATCCATTCTCTTCACCTGTGCCTTTTTATAGGCGAGTTGAGTCCATTGATATTACGCGTTATTAATGACCAGTGGTTTTTAACTCCAGTTATTTTCTTTTTGGTGGTAGGGTTTGTGTGTCTCCCTTCTTTGAGTTGAGGTGGTGTAGGGTTGTTAGATGTCTGTGTTATTATGGGTGTTGTTTGCTTCCTTTAGTTGTGGTTTACCCTCTAGTACTTTCTGTAAGGTTGGGTTTGTGGGTATATATTGCTTAATTTTTTTAAATCCTGGAATATCTTGTTTTCTTCATCGATGGTGAAAGAAAGCTTTGCTGGGTATAGTAGTCTGGGCTTGCATCCATGGTCTCTTAGTTTCTGCAGTACATCTATCCAACTCCTTCTGGCTCTCATGGTTTCCATAGAGAAGTCAGGTTTAATTCTGATAGGTTTACCCTTACATGTTACTTGACCTTTTTCCTTTGCAGCTCTTAATATTGTTTCTTTTTTCTGAATGTTTTGTGTTTTGATTATTATATGGCAAGGGGATTTTTTTTTTGATCCAGCCTATTTGGTGTTCTGTATGCTTCTCGAACCTTCATAGGAATATCCTTCTTTCAGTTGGGAAAGTTTTCTTCAATAATTTTGTTGAATATATTTTCTGGGCCTTTGAGGTAGAATTCTTCTCCTTTTTCTACCCCTTTTATTCTTAGGTTTGGTTTTTTCATGGTGTCCCAGATTTCCTGGATGTTTTGTGTTACGAATTTGTTGGATTTGTTGTTTTCTTCGATCACTGAGTTTATTTTCTCTATCGTATCTTCAGTGTCTGAGATTCTTTCTTCTATCTCTTGTATTCTGTTGGTTATACTTGTCTCTGTGGTTCCTTTTCGTTTATCCAGATTTTCCATATCCCACCATCTCTCCGTTTGTGTTTTCTTCATTGTCTCTATTTCAGTTTTTAAGTTTTGAACTGTTTCAGTTACCTGTTTGATTGCTTTTTCTTGGTTTTCTAGGGTATCTTTGAGGAATTTATTCATTTCTTCTAACATTTTGTTAGTTTTTTCATCCCTTTCTTTAAAGGAGTTTTTCACCTCTTCTTTAAAGGTCTCTATCACTTTCATAATGTTATATTTAAAATCAATTTCTTCTACTTCTTCTGGGTTAGGTTGCTCAGGTTTTCCTGTTGCATACTCGCTGGATTCTGGTGTTATCATGTTGTTTTTCAGGTTGTTGGAGGAATTCTTGGATTGGCGCCTGCCCATCTCTTCCTTTGAATGTGGTCAGGATAGTCTCAGTGGCTCGGTCCTTCTGTCCGGGTGTATCCACTAGCACTGGATCAGGGCCCCTTGCAGTCTGGATATATCTGCCCCCATTGGATCAGGGCCCCTTGCTGGCCCAGGACCTTGCAATCAAAAGGCCGGTTTGGTGGCTTGGTAAAAGTTGCCTGCTCTGCTCAGCTCTGCTCCATTGGACAAGTGGATCCCTCTATCCCTGGGCTCACCCTTTCCCCAAAGCCTCAGCCTGGAAGCAGGATGAGTTCGGGGAAGCTAGGACCCTGCAGATGGAAAGGGGTTCCCCGGGGGCAAGCTGGGGTGGGATAAGCAGAAAAGCCAGTAGAGGGGGGCACTGAGTGGCCAGAAAGCCTCCGGGACTGGCTGGGACCAACTTACCAGTCAGGATGTATCTGCCGGCATTGTATCAAGGCCCCTTGCTGGCCCAGGACCTGGCAGTCAAAAGGGCGCAGCTTGCTTCTTTCTTGCCTTCCTAGTCTGGTAGATAACTCCTTGTCATTATTCCCTCACTGGAAGTACTGGGATGTCCATGTTAACATATGACACACCATTTTAGCCCTCTGTCTTAGAAAGACCCAGAATTACATGTTGTATTCTTGTGTGGATTAAGCGCTCAGATTGTTAGCTAGCACTAGGTCCTATGCCCACATGGACTCCCATGAACTCAGCTTTGATTTTAGCTTTTTACAAAAATTTACTTAGAAACCTTTCTTCTTTTTTGAAGTTGTGTTGTGTATTGCATTTTTTTTTTTCAGGAGAAGACCATGTGTTAGTCAAGTCGAGTGGAATATGTGTTTATATCAGCAAAGTCATCTGTGTTGCTGGAACTGCATGGGCAATGAGTCACCAGAGAGTAAAGGCAGAAAAAAGAGATAAGATCAGAACAGTATATGGGTTCCCCCTGTGTTGGTGCCTGAGCTCACATGCCAGGTCCGTGAGTGCTTCTGTGCCTCTCTCACTGTCAAGTCCAGTGAGATCACTCCAGTTCTGGCCTGTCTAAGTCCATGCCTGCCACGCTGAGGACTACTGGTCATTCACTCATGTTGAATTCTATCTGCCATCTCAGCATCACTCTTCTTCACTGGGTACCATTCTGCCTCACTGGGTACCATCTGCCTCACTGGGTTCCATCCTGCCTCACTGGGTACCATCCTGCCTCACTGGGTACCATCCTGCCTCACTGGGTACCATCCTTGCCTCACTGGGTACCATCCTGCCTCACTGGGTTCCATCCTGCCTCACTGGGTTCCATCCTGCCTCACTGGGTACCATTCTGCCTCACTGGGTAGGTACCATTGTGCCTATTGGGTACCATCCTGCCTCACTGGGTACCATCCTGACTCACTGGGTACCATTCTGCCTATTGGGTACCATCCTGCCTCACTGGGAACCATCCTGCCTCACTGGGTACCATCCTGCCTCACTGGGTACCATCCTGCCTCACTGGGTACCATCCTGCCTCACTGGGTACCATTTTGCCTCACTGGGTACCATTTTGCCTCACTGGGTACCATCCTGCCTCACTGGGTACCATCCTTGCCTCACTGGGTACCATTTTGCCTCACTGGGTACCATCCTTGCCTCACTGGGTACCATTTTGCCTCACTGGGTACCATTTTGCCTCACTGGGTACCATCCTTGCCCATCCTCTCTCCATCAGGCTCTTCTTCATCCACTTTTCCCTCAGTGTTAATGTGGGCCAGAGTCCTCGGCTTGCTACTCATTCCACACTCAGTGAACTCATTCACTGTGGGATTTCAAGTATTGCTGTGCATGGGGGAATCATTTCTAGTTCTGTCATGATTTCTTCTCTGGTATTTAAACTCAGGTACTCAATCATGTTTACAGGGTCTGAACAGGTGTTTCATCATTAGCAACCTCCAGGGCAGACCTCACCTCCCTCCTTTCTGTCCACCACTGGTCTTAGCCTCTTTCAACATCTTCTCTTGTGCTACTGTCCTGAATGCATATATTTTCATCAGCTTCTATTTATCCTCCCTCTGTCTTACCCATGGAACAGCAGCCATTAACCCTTTCTTCGGTCCATCTTCCTCTTCCAGCAATCTATTGCTCTTTTCACATTTCTGCAGACACCTCCCTGCCTCTTACCCTCTCCAGATCCATTTCTCACATCTTTACTTGGTGACTGGCAGCTGCATCCAAGTCACTGTCCTTCCTCTGTTGACTGGGGTCTCATGTTCTTCATATGCTCCTCAAGGGCATTTGTGATCTGTTGTTTTTCTGCCTTTCTTCAGAAGAAGATGATATGGGGCTGCTGGGAGCTCCTCTTGTCATGGCAGCCACATCTCCACACCAGATCTCTCGTTGCTTAGCCTTTACGTCCGAGGTCCTCTCTCTGTCTCTTTTTAAAAAGATTTATTTATTTATTCTGTATATAATGTTCTGTCTGCTTATATGCCTGTACTGAGTGCCAGAAGAGGGCACCAGAACACATTATAGATGGTTGTGAGCCACCATGTGGTTGCTAGGAATTGAACTCAGGACCTCTGAAAGAGCAACCAGTGCTCTGAACCTCTGAGCCATATCTCCAGTCCCCCGAGGTTCCCTTTTATTGGGAGCTGCTTTTATCTTCACTGTTTAGCTTCTCATCCTTTATGATATGTTCTCTATGTAGCCTTTGTCAATTTTCTATCATTATAACAATACCAGTGGTAACTAACTTATAAAGAGTAGCCATGTACTTTGGCTCATAACTGCAGAGGTTCTGGTCCAAGATCACTTAATTTCTTTGTTTTGGGTCTGTGGTGAGGAAGCATATTGTAGGAGGATCACGTGGTAGAGTAGAAGAGCTAACAGCATGAGCCTAGAGCAAAGAGGAAGGTGAGCATTGTTCCACTGTCTCCTTTAGTCCATGTCCTCAGTGACCTAAAGACTTCTCATTAGGTCTGACTACGTAAGAGTTCTACCACTTTGCAATAGAAAATAAACCAAAACCAAAACCATGTAGCATCTGAGCCTTTGGAAAACAGTCAGGATCCACACTATGGCACTTGTTCCAAGAATAATTTCCCAACATCTCGTCATCCCCTAACACACTGAGAAGGTGGTCTCCTTGCTCCTTGACTATGGTGCTTGCCTTAGTCAATAGAGTCTTACTCTACCACTGGGAGTAGACACTGTGACCATGGCAACTCAGAAAAACAAAGCACAGGCAGACATGATGCAGGAGAAGTTGCTAAGAGTCTTCATCCAGATCCACAGGTAGCAGGAAGACAGAGACACAGAGCCTGGCTTGGGCCCTTGAAACCCCAAAGCCCACCCCCAGTGATACACTTCCTCCAACAAGACCACACCTACTCCAACAAGGCCACACCTCCTAATCCTTTCAAATAGGGCCACTCGCTATAATCCTGTGGGGCAATTCTTATTCAAATCACCACAGTGCAATTACTCTCCCTGTGTGTCTGTCATCCCAGTCCCATTTTTGTGTCACTTTCCCATACAATAGTGTGAGTACCTCCAGGAAGAAAATTTGCCTTTCTTCAAACTCATATGTTGAGCTCATAGCCCAGAATGTAACGGATGTTCCCAGGGATATGTGGATGGGAGGGTGAGTGAGTGAATTCATGCATAGATTGTTGAGGTACAGATAGGTATAGATACACAAACTCATTGATTCGTTCATGTGTTGATGGACACTTGAGTGATCTCCACCTGTTATCTATGGTGAGTAGAGCTACAAGCACATGAGCGAGCTAACATTACTTCAGAATGCCAATTTTGGGAAAGACCCAGAAGTTGAATAGGTGGATCATGCGGTGATTTTATTTATAATTTATTGAGGAACCTCCTTACTGTTTCTCATATCTGCTGTACAATATTATGTCTTTACTATGGAAGGTGTTTGAGGCCAGAAAGGTTCAGGGTGGCTTCTTGAAGAAGCAGCATGTGGTCCTGGCTCTGAAGGACTTGGAGTGAGGATGGTAGGAGGGAGCAGGACCAAAGAAGCAAACTGCCTATGTTTTGTTTCTCTTTCTCTTCTTTGACGGGTAGGGTGGAGGAGGGCGGTGCTTTGCAAGGCACTGGCTGATCACAGTTGCAGGTGACTAATGGCTTAACAGCATTCTGACAGTCCCTGCTGATAGGTGATAATGAGATTAGTGCCTTTTGATTCCATTATTAACAAGTAGCCAAAGATCCATTTGGACATGTCAGGCGCTAATGATAGACGCTAAGGGTCCCTCTAACTCTGGGCCAGCAGTTCAGGTACTCGATACTCTGATGACTAATTGTAGACTTCTCCCCACCTCCTAAAGAGTTGAAACTGGACATTTTTACTGATATTTAATATGCTTGAAAAGATGCATAATCCTAAGTGTTCCTCTTGATTAATTATCACAAAATGAACACACCTACGCAAATGTGTCAGATCAGGATATAGAATATTATTGACACCCTGAACCACAAATCTCCTCCAACACTTGTCTTAGCTGTCTTGGTTACTGCCAAGGGTAGCTGACCACTGCCTTGACCTCCAACAGTAGATGGTGATTGAGCCTCTTTTCAAATTTTGGAGAAGTGAAACCAAATACTTTGTTAATCAACATAGAATAACTTTATTCATTCAACATTACATAGATTTGTCTATAGTTCATACATTATCATTGCCATTTATAATTCTATTGATTGTAGAAGCTTCAAGAAGAATTTACTGGTGATGGTTATTTTGGTTGTTTCCACTTTGGTTCTAATATTTATTTATTTCTAAAATTTTCTCTATTATTGTAAATAATATTTAGCATGATGTAAATCATGTGTCTTTGTTAGGGTTTCTGTTGCAGTGAAGAGACACCATGACCACGGCAACTCTTATAAGGAAGACATTTAATTGAGATGGCTCTCTTACAGTTTCAAAGTTCAGTCCATTATTATCATAGCAGGGACCATGGTGGCATGCAGGCAGACGTTACATCTTGATCATAAGGCCACAGGAAGTGGCCTGTGATACTGGGCAGTATCTTGAGCAGAGGAAATCTCAAAGTCCGCCCCCATAGTGACACACTTCCTCCAACAAGGTGGTAACTACTCCAACAAAGCCACCCCTCCTAACAATGCCACTCCTTATAGGCTTATGGGGTCAACTACATCCAAACTTCCACATCCTGCTTAATTTGAATCATGTAATATGAAGCGTGAAACTACACACACACACACACACACACACACACACACACACACACACACACACACACGTTATAAAATGGGTTGACACTTTTGGGTCATATACCCAAAGGATACTCAATCGTACCACAAGGACATGTGCTCAACTATGTTCATAGCAGCATTGTTTGTCATAGCCAGAACCTGGAAACAACCTAAATGCCCCTCTACTGAAGAATGGATAAGGAAAATGTGGTACATTTACACAATGGAGTACTACATAGCAGAAAAAATAATGATATCTTGAATTTTGCAGAAAAATGGATGGAGCTAGAAAACATTATTTTGAGTGAGGTAACCCAGACACAGAAAGACAATTATCACATGTACTCTCTCATAAGTGGCTTTTAGACATAAAGCAAAAAAAACCAACCTACAAACCACAATCCCAGAGAACTTAGACAACAATGAGGACCCTAAGAGAGACTTACATAGATCTAATCTACATGGGAAGTAGAAAAAGACAAGATTTCCTGAGTAAATTGGGAGCTTGGGGACCTTGGGAGAGGGTAGAAGGGGAGGGGAGAGAAAAAGAGGGAAGCAGAGAAAAAAATGTAGAGCTCAACAAAATTAATAAAAAAATAAAATGATTACATAGCATTTATTTAAGGTCTGTAATGGCATTTTTTGTCCTCCATCTGTGGTTTGGTGAGGCTTACCTTAGCTAAAACATTTGGTGACTAACTGTTCGACTCTTTCAATAGCTTGAATCATGGTGGAATCAAGGATTAGTAAGTTAAATGAATGAATTGGGACCCAGACATACTGTGGCAGGTGGGAGAGCAGCAGGACTGCATTCTAATCACAGGCTGCTGGCCACTATGGCAGCTGTGCTCTGCCAAGTGTCCACTTACCTGTTCCACGTAGCTGTGGCTGGGAGTGTGACAGTGGGCTCCTGTGTGTCAGGTCCACACTTTTATGTGGGCACACTTTTATGTGGGCACACTTTTATGTGGGCACACTTTTATGTGGGCAGTGAGCAGAGTGTGAAGCAGAGTGGTGAAGCAGTGTGTGAAGTCTGTTTCTGGTATACCCTAAAGTCTCATTTCCTCAGCATCTTTTCACACAACTGGATGTTAGCTAGGAAGAAATAGTAACAGGCCCCTGCCTGTGTGTACTCAGTGAAAATGCACCGTATTTGCCTTTGATCTTTTTCTTCTTTTTACTGATAACCTCAAGCTGGCACCATGAAGCACAGCATGATCTGAGGGAAGGAAGGCTGAATGAGGAGTGAGCTGTGGGCTAGCGGGGTGTGCAGCAGGAAGCATCTGGCTGGGGCAGGGTCAAGGAGGTGAGCTGATGGCATGTGTGCAGCTGGAGAGAAGCACAGGGAGGTACTGGGTAGTACCATACTAGGTAATCCAGAAAGTGCAGGACTGGCCAAAGAAAGGAACAGGCCTGTGGGGCTTCTGCCCTTTGTGTGTGCTGAGTCATGTGTGTTGAGGCTAGTTCGCATGCAGGTCAACTTAAGGCTAAGATGTGTAGAAACTTAGCACCCTGCTATGTTTCTATCTGGTCCACACAAGGGTCATTTCTTTGAGGACTTTTCTGTTCCCAAGATCCATGGAGCCAATCCAACTGTATTTTCTTTGACTTTTAAAATCTTCTAACACTCTGTGGATAGACATTTATTATTTTTTAAAATCTCTTTCAAGTTTTGAATAAGCAATGCCCCCATATGGTTCACCCCTGAGGAGTGGTGAGCGGGAGAGCACGAAGGGGCTGAGGTAGCAGGGTCCTTGGTGGAGGTCCAGCTGGCCTGTGCCGTGAGCTCTAGGTCAGCTTGGGTATAGAGCAAGACCCTGTCTCAAAAAATCAGAATACCAGAAAAGAAGATGAAAGATTCTGAAAAGTTTTTCTTTCATTCTCTTTCTTCAGTTTCCATAGCAACCCCCAAAGGTAACTATTACTGGTTTCTTATTCAGGTTTTTCAGTTTCTGAAATACTGTATGCATAAGCAAAGTTGACTATATAATTAAAAATTATAGTAAAGCTACAGAAATTGAGTATTTTAAATGTATTAAGCAGATTGAATATATTATATATAAATATATAATTAAACTATAGTATGTTGAAGCAAAATGGTATATTATTGTATGTATAAAATTATACATATAATAACATCCAATTATATATTTAACAGACATTTGTATTCCATTTTATGTTTGTGAGAAAGATAATATCTTTTCATACTATGTTGCTGTTAGTTTTTTCACAGAACAAAAGTACCCTTCTATTTTAATACAAAGAATGCTTTCTCATTAATTTTTTATAGGCATAGGGTTCCATTGTATTGATTCATTGTGATTTGTTTATTTAGTCCCCATCAATGGCCATGGTTGTCTTTTTCTTCCTTTTATTATGACAGAGCTGCAACAAATGATCTTCAGCTGTCATCTTTGGGGTTTGCAAGTATCTCCGTAGAGCCGATAAATCCCCAGAAGTAGAGTTATGGGATTCAAGGGCTTATGCATTTCTAATTTTGATAGACATTACCAAATTGTACTTCTTAGGAGCTGAACTAATTTATACTCTCACCAGCAATGTTAAGAACCTGCCTGTTTTTACACAGCCTCATCAACAGAGTATGTTATTAAACTTTGGATTCTGCCAATATGGTAGGTTAGAAAAGGGGTTCTTAGTATTTTTATTTGCATTTCTCTTATTGTAAATGAGGTTAAGCATGCTATTATGTATTTAGTAGGCACTGCGTTTCATTTCTTCTGAATTGCATGGTTGTGCCCTTTGCCCATTTTCCAACTAGGTCTCTATGTTTTAAAAAATTTTTCAGTTGCTAGTGAGGTGGCTCAGTGGTTAAGAGCACTTGTTCTTGTAGGGTCCCGAGTTTGGTTCATACACCATGCCAGGCATCTCATAACCTCCTGTAACTGTAACTCCAGGCAACCTGACAGCTGCTTCTGGATCCACAGGGCACCTGCATACACACAGACCCCAAACTAAAATGTAAAAATAAAATTTAAAAATAGTCTACAAAATTCAGTGTAGGCCTTTGCTTCCTTACAGGGACCAATGTGTCCCCATTTGTGTCCAAATGTCCAGATTTCAAATGTCCCCAGTGTGTCCCCAGAGGGTGTGTCCAAAGTCCAGATTCTCTACTTGTCTACTGACACTTTTATTTATGTCACGGGCAACTCTCTTCATCTTTGCCCTTTAAACAAACAGAACCCTCATTTCCATGTGTCATTTCACCTACTTCTCCTGTGAGGACCTGGGGGTGAGTTAAAACACATCCCATTTTTTGAGACTTCACTTTCTCATTGAAACTCTTCATTTGCTCTTAGAACCACACTTGGGCCTGACAGAGGTCTCAGTTTAAGTTTGCGATGATATTCCGTGTGGTACTGTGGAGTTAAGTTTTAAGTGGCTGCGGGAGACACCACCCTGAGTAAGCAGGCTTGCCTTCTTCTATGGGAGACAGCTAATAAGCATGGCAGGGAATTCCAAAGTGATAGTGTCAGGGGAGGTGATTATCTGAGGAGTATGCGATGGCATGTGAGGAGTCCTTTCTCAGAGGAAGCCATGAACTTAAACAACAAGCCAAGCAGAGAGAAAACACCACACTCCAGGCAGAGGCCCCAAGGTAGTGGAGAGCTTAGGCAATGCCTGAAGGACTTTGGTTTTAAATGGTGGAAATGCCCCTGGAGAAACAGCCCTGTCATGGCCCTGGGTAGGAGTACTGGTCAGTGCTGAAACTGAGTGAAGTTATGGGAGTCACTTTTCTTCTCTGTTTGTGCGCCTTTGTCATCTCCTTAGTCTCATTTTAAAGCACTCATACGAGCCAAAGCTCATATAATAAAGTCTTCAGAGTCTCATTTCCTGTTCAGATAGGGACATCCAAAGTATAGGCTTTCCTCATCCACAGCTGCTACTGGGGATCACAAGGCTATCAGTGCACGGAGACAGTGGAGGTGGGGGCTGAGCAGAGAGGATCCGCCTCCTTTGATATTAATTCACCTGTGATGGGTATACAAATGGGGAGGAAAAGCATGAGAAAAGTATTGGAGCAGTTGTTCAATAGTCAGAAATAATGGTTTCCTCTCAGAGCACTGTTCCTGTCAGGGCAGACCCTCCCAGGCTCCATCTTGGCCTACCTGCTCCTGAGGCTCAGTAAAATGGCTGTCAATCTACTTTAAGCGAGGACAATTGAGGATGGTTTTTCAGTGTTATTGCTGGCTTAGTTATGTCAAGTGATTTCTTTGGGAGTAATAATAGGTGCTGTCTTCAGAAATAGTTTAGTCGCAGATGCCTGGTTCTTAAAGTTGCTTGGTTCTCCACTGATCCCTTTCCTTCAGTCTCCTCTCCTACCCCTGGAATCTGCTTCCTTCTAGAAATTTCTCCCCAGGGATACTGGGCAAGCTGCATTTCATTTCTGATTTTCTCCCCATCATCTTTTCCACCCACCCTCTTTGAACCAGCCATGCCAAAGCTTCTCCTGAGCCAAGTCAGTTCTGTGGAGCACATTGTAAAAAAGCTGAATGATGTCACAAGGAAAACAGTTGACCCGGGGGCAGAGACATTAATAAGTCAAGCCCTTCCCTCTCCCTACCCCCCAATGTTGGCTAATTTATTCCCTAACTAGTCTCTACTAACCAAATGTTAACACATATGCCTGATCGTTAACCTCCTCTGGGCACCAAACCTGTTTTTTTTTTTTTTCTTGAGTGCAGTAAGTGATTATCCAACTCATGCTGCTCTGGAAAAGAGGTTTTGTTTTAATAAGCAGTTTGCAGTTTGGCACACAATGCTGAGGAAAGCAACATTATCTCCAGCAGTAAACTCTGCAGTCATTGCAAAGCTTGACAAGAAAATGATTGAGTCTGTTTGTTATACCTTTGTGGGGCTGCCACTGCTGCTGCTGATGGAAATGTTGCTGTTTATTCAGCAATGCAATAACACTTGCTGTAATTTATGGATGCACATTCCCCAGATTACTAAAGGTAATATTGTTGACTAAAGGAAAGTATGCGAATGGATAGTTTCGGTTGTTGGGATCCTTATAAAAGTGATTGACTGTTCACTTTGCACAGGAACGAATTTGCACAGGATTCACCCCCCTTAACAATTACAGATTTTCTTTCCTCTGACAGTTACAAATAACATGGCCTGTCCTAAGTGGTAAAAATTTACTGAGTCCGTGGAAGTTCAAGACAGAGAATCTTATTTCCTACCCTGCTCTTGTCTTGCCCTTGCTGGGCACCAACCCAACTATGTCTGGAGTATCTGTCAGTGACCTTTCTCCTGAGGATCTGGCCCTGGATTAAGTATCTGATGGCTTTAGATGCATGACTTTTCTTGGAGATGGAGCTGAGGATACCATGAGTTGACTCCCAACCTTACCTGGTGGTTGGTGGTGTGCTCTTCTTATGTGATCTGAGACAGTTGGAAAGTGTCTTTTGACAAACTGTTCCATTGGGAAGATTAGACAATGCAGGATGGGTTCCATTGGTAGTCAAGATGAGCCATTCTTCTTCCCATGTTGATTGGAGGCCTGGAGATATCCCATGTTGGTCTGGGCACACTTTTGTTGAGGGACTGCAGTGAAATGCACCTTGGGAATCTGGGAAGACATCACCCTAAATAAGAGGGCCCAGTTCTAGAGTGCAAGGTATCACAGGGTTCCTAGAGGTTTAGCTATTTTATCAGTGATGATAGTTGGGCCTTTATCCTAGGATACAAAACAATGCCACTTTTGGTTTGAGGCAGGCAACATTTGGAAGTGTCATACTTATTCTTTATTGAGATAATGAAACAAGCCTTGGTGAGAGGGGACCAACACGTGAAAAGGCTCTATTCTTTCTTCTTGGGAGACAAGTAGCTACCAAATACAGATGAAAATCACTCACATCATGTGTTTTGCAAATAGAAGTTTTCTGGGCATGAGTCTACTGAACAGTGCTGTACTTGATGATGCCTTTGTCAGCCCCAAAGTTTTCTATTGGATGATTTGTTACTTAGTTGATCATAGTAGGGGGAAGCAGAACATATGTGAGACAGCATTTGTTGAATCTGGGTGATTGACATTGGTTAGAAAAAACATTATTTATCTCTTTTTTTCAGACAGCTGCATGCAAAAGGCAACAATTGAATTTACTGAAAAGGAGTTTTATTTGGGTCAAATGTGAATTTAGCAGAAACATTTTGTTTTCTGCTATCCATATCTCACTTTTTCTCATATGTTCATCTTATGTTGCTCAAAACCAACAAGGAAAGTTGATTTACTTAAGGTAAATATTATTTACATAAATTTTGTAGGTTAGTGCTAGTTTTTCTTCCTTTTCATTCTATAAAGATTGACCATGCATCTATTTCTGTTTATGCAAAACTAATTATTTTGTTATATTAAAAACATTTAATTTTGGCTTCTTCATGTAAAATGCAAATCCTCTAAAATTCTGAAACACCTGTGAAGCTCAAACTCTCTTTTGTTTACTCATGGCTCATAATCAAAACAGCTGGCTTAGACAAATAATTACAAAAGGGAAGGCCCACTGGTCATGTTCTCCTTTGGCAACTGAAGTTTGGTTGACTCATGTCAGTCTTGACATTAATCAATTTGAGGAGGTTAATAACAAGAATATTGTAAGGTGAATCTCAGTTTACATCATTTGGATAATTAAAATCACAGTTACATTACAAAGTTCAGCTGATGTTGACAGCTGCCTTTATAGCAGCCATGGCATCATTTCTGCACTTTGGATCTCAAATTATTCATTGTATGATAATGTTGTATTAGCTGTGTTTGGGCCAGAGTATCATGTCTTTAGATGTGAAGTATACATTCTCACATTAGTGTGTATATTTTGTTTATTAAGTATTTTTCTTTCCTCATCATCCATACATCCATGGTAAATGGTGTTAACATAACATAAATTGTGTGTTTTCAAATGAATACCTACTTTCTGGTACATAACAGGTTTAATTCATTATGTGCTAATGAAGAAGCAAATTGAAGAGTAAAGAAATTTGTTTGAAAAATTAGGTAGGGGAAGAAAATGAATCCATCCACAAAGATATATAATCTGCATATTTTAAGCAAATAGGTTGTGCCATTTTGGGAGATTATGCCCTTCTGGTCTCCCTGCCCCCACCTTTTGCTACATTCGAAGCTTGCACTCTATGAGAGAAAAATAATTACAGTAAACTGCTGTTTCCCCATGCTCCACCTACACATTCCAACCAGCTAGGGATTGAAGATGATGTAGGGAAAATTGCAGATGTACTGAATATAAACATAGCCCTTTTGTGTCCTGATTCCCTTCACAGTGTGCTGTCATAGGTATTTGTGTAGCATTCCTGGTATTCGGTATTAAGATCTGAGATTATGGAAGGATAGGCCTAGGTCACATGCTGGTTTGACACTGTTTTATAAAAGAGTCTCTTTATATAAAAGTGGTTATCTGTGTTGTGGAGCAGCCTTGAAACCAATCTCTGGTGAATACTGGGAGATCTTCAAGAGAGTGAGAATATAATCATAGGACAGCATGGTTACGTTTATCTCTTTCTAGCATGTAACACTAAACAGTGTTCCTATGTATGCATCCATGTGCTTCTTAGTTAAGGTTTCTATTGCTGTGAAGAGACACCATGACCAGTGCAACTCTTATAAAGGAAAACATTTAATTGGGGCTGGCTTACAGACTCAGAGCTTTAGTTCATTACCATCGTGGCAGGAAGCATGGCTGTGCAAAGACATGGTGCTGGGGAGATACTCAAGAGTTCTACATCCAGATCTGCAGGCAGCAGTAAGAGAGAGTGACACTGGGTCTGGCTTGAACATTTGAAACCTCAAAGTCAGTGAAAAACCTCAGTGACACACTTCCTTCAACAAAGGCACACCTCCTGATAGTGAAACTCCCTATGAGCCTATGAGGGCCATTTTTATTCAATGTATGCTCTTCTGTTTGCTAATTTATCTGTATGAATGAACCAAAGAACGGACAATACTGTGCACTAACTTCACAGAGGTCTTTAGTCTTTCCACTTTGAGGTAAGGCCTGACTGTGAATGGTTAAACAAGCACAGAGAAGGGCGTTGCAACTTCCCCAAAACTGACATGACTCCCAGGGAAATGAGGCAGGATTCAGGACTGTGCTCATTCACGGCTGTCATGTCTGACCGTTTCTGCTCAAGAGAGGAAGTGGCGCTGCTTCACTATTATTGCTTCTGAGACCTGCAGGTTGGAGAGTTGCTCACTTGGTGTTCACCCTTGGTCTACCGTCCTCTGCCTTTAAAAGCCCCAGTCAGCACACACTTGCATCAGGTACCGAGAGGCAAAGGCAGGCCGCTCTGTCAGTCTGCACGTTTCTGTGGCGAGTTTACAGGAGCAAATGCATGTGTGAGTGGCGCTACCTGCTCTTCGCACACCTCTCTATAGTAAGTGGAAATTCTAGAAGACTCTCACCAGTAGAGTTAAAATTCTTTCTCTTTCTTTCTCTCTCTCTCTCTCTCTTTCCCTCCCTCCCTCCCTTCCTTTCTTTCTTTCCGAAAACTGCTCTTTCCTGTCTTTAGTTTTTCCTGTGTATGTATGTGTGTGGTAGGTATGCCTGTATGTATGCAGATTTGCATATCAAGGCCTGAGATAGATATCAGGAATTTTCCTTGATTGCCCTTCTACTTTATTTTTTGAAGTAAAGTCACTCAAGCCCAGCACTCTCTGGTTTGGTTGCTCTTGCGACCTCCCATGCTCTAAGGTTTCTCCTCTCCACCTTCCGATGCTAGAATTATAGGTGGGCTGGTCACTGTGACCGCCTGACATTTACTCAGTTTCTGGGGATCCAAACATGGGTGCTCTTGCTTGTGTGGTGAGAGCTTTCAGCTGTGCAGCTGCCTCTCTGGGCAGTCATGTATTTCACTCTCTCGTTTTTGAACCCTTTGTTCTGTGTTTCGCTTAGTGTTTTTCTTTAGTGTTCTGCCTGGTTATGAAACCCGAACTCTGCCCCGGTCTCCCTGGCAGTTTCCTTCTGCCTCAAGGATGCTGCAGTGGAGCAATCTGTGAGCTGCTGGTTTGAACAGGAGAGGCATTTGGTGAACGTTTACCTTGACACCGTTGGCCATTGGAGGGAGGAAAGTGAACGTGGTGCCTCAGAAATGTGAAGGCTTTTGTTTGGGATACATCTTGGGGCAGTTGAAACAATGACCAGTGACGAGGACCCTGAGCCCTGGGCCCCCACTGACTTAGCACACCTCACCCTGGCAGCAGACCCGGCCCCAGGTGAGCCGGGTGGATACTGTGAGACTCAGTCCTGCAATCTGGGATATTGTTTAAATACCGTAAAAAAGCCTCTGTCATTTACTCCTCCTGTGTATCAGAGAGAAAAACGGTGTGGTAATCCTGGCCTAGCAGGTGGCATGACTTTCATATCAGTAGAAAATGAAATTGTGTGGCTGGTTTTTTTTTGCCCCCCCTTTCCTGTTCACTCTTTTTAATCTTTAAATAAGACGATTGGTAGCCTGTTGGCAAGAAAATGGGCCCTGAATTTTTATTCAAACTTATACAAGGATGATAGTTGGAATTTTTTGGCAGGAGGCACGCCGTTGCTTTTCAGAAAGTGCCGTCTAGGGAAGCTTTTCCTGAATTACCTGCTGGGCCTGGGCGCTTTTATGTTGTTGTTGTGACAGGTAGATTTATAAGGCTTGAAATTTGTACAAATCAGTTGTCATTCAGTGAGAGCTGTCAATGTGTCAAGCTGTCAGCCTGCTGCGAGGGGACGCCTGAGGGGGAGTACACGGGGGCAACCGTGGAGAAAGGAAATGAGTTCAAACAGACCTGAAACGGAGCTCAGTTCTTGGGTTTGCTGCCCCCGTAGAGCCCGCATTGATTTTTCTTGATGTTGGGCCACAGCAAACCTTAAATGACACGTTGTTAGCAATCTCTAGTTGCTGTTTATTGTCTCTTAAATGGCAGCCAATCATGCAGAAGAGAATACAGTGTGCATTTTCCACTCGTGCATGTTTAGCAGCATCCTGTTCATGTCACTTTTCTGGCCTGGCTGGTTTCAACCAAGGGACCTGCTGCTTCGCTGATGAGGCCAACTTCTGGAGCGTTTTGCAGACGCAGCGTGAGAGGGAGTTGTGCTCGTCTCTCCCTGGGCTGCGGAGCACTAATAAACGCGGTATTAAAGGCGCAGAGTTGACACCGCTGTTTACCTACAAAAGAGAGCTGTGTCCCTAGCCTGGCTTTAGCATCCTTTTAAGAGCTAAGGTCCCTGCAACAGACAGGGCTTTCCGGTACAGTTCTGGATGACGTAGTCTGTTTTCTGAGTAGCGCTAGCCATGATATTGAACTTAAATTGATTATCAAAGGAACAATAAAATTATATCTTTGAGACACTTTTGAGCACAGACTGGCTTTGAGCTCACCCATTAGCTGAGGCTGATGATAAACCCTTGATGCTCCTGCCTCTACTTCCTAAGTTTTGGGATTAATAGCTGTGCAATGTTGTACCCAGTTTATAATGTACACCAGGTTTTAGTGCATACTAGGCTAGCATTGTGCCAATAGCTATGTCCTCAGGTCAGAAAAAACAGACTAACTTGGAAAAAGCATTATGCTTGGTTGCTGTTTAAAATCAGCCAATGAATTTTCTCCTCTTTGTCATCCTCAGGTGTCTATTAAATATTTGGTATGGTTTGCACTTTCCTGTCTAGTGCCTAGCCCCTGGGAGGTTTCCAGTATAATTCCCACCATCCTCCTCCTGCCTTTCTTAAATTTACCCAGTATATGAAGGAATTCAAGCTTTGTATTAAGAAGTTGTCAGAGAGAGAAAAAAACCTTATTTCTGAAAGGTGGAATCATAGGCATGAAGGGCCCCACTTTCTCAGTGTGTGGCATTTAGCAAAGAGGACTGGCTTTTGTCCAGATGTGTAAGCCTGTTCACCTCTGGACAGTGTTCTGGCTTTAATCAGTTGGAATGATCTGTGCCTGTCTTACTCAGACCCTGTCCATCAGGTGGCACAGAGGAGAGGCAGTGGGCATAGGGTACATGGAGAGGAGAGCTGGCTAGAGAGGGAAGCCTCAAAGGTGACATTTAAGAAACATTCTGTGCCAAGGAGTTAAATATATATATATATTAATCAAAGATTTCCATCTAGCCATTACTGGTTGGCGTGCATGGCCTCTGAGCTGCAAAGTCTGCCGAGTCTCCTGGTGCTACAGAGTTTGTCTTGTGAAAGTGCAGCTGTCCAAAACATGACAGCTACAGCATTAGCAGGGCCATTAAGAGGTGTAGAACATTTCCAGGGAAATGATTTGAAAAATGACAATGCTGGCTCCTGTGTGATATTAATTATACCCTGTACCCGTGGCAAATAAGCTAAAATAGTTGACAAGAAAGACAAAGTGAGGTGTCCTGGTTCTGACCGTCACTCTTGTCACGCGGCCACCGGCCTGGTAGAGCTCGACGGTCCGAAGGTAATTGTAAAGTTGAGAGGACAAGCCAGGGCCTCTGTCAGGCTGCGTGGGAAGAGCAGTCTCAGGGTGGGCATGGCTTATAGGAGCCAAAGTGTGAGTGGGGATAGTCACAGAGGGCTAAGGGTGGACCTGTGACCTAATGCTGCCCAGTGTGGCGGTCACCAGCCCCAGGCAGTCACTTGAGACACGGAGCCTCTGTGACGGAGGAAGAGAGTTTTAAATTTTATTTAACTTAAGATGTGAACACTCACAGAGAGCGGCTGCTCCATGAGGCTGGGTCTGGAAGAGGATATGGTTATGAATGGTGGGCAGAATCGCGCAAGGCTTTCTCATCTCTACTTTGTTTCCTGTATTATGAGCCCATTTTACAGGTGGGAAATTGAAGCACATGACTGTCATATGGACCAGATATGATAAAGTCACAGGACAAGGGAGGCGATAGGTTTGCTATTGCCGATTTCACTGTACCCCGCCACGGGCACTGCACCCTGTCTGTGGGCCCCCAGAGGCTGGTATTCTTTTCAGGTCATCTGGAGTCTGGGTTACTGGGCTGCTTGGTCTCAGGCTCCCATAGCACTCTCCATGTGAGCGCTGTGCCAACTCTGAAACTACTCGAAGGGTATCCTCACTTCCCTCAGTCAGAACTTTCTGGAAAGCCAGTTGGTCCCCTCCTGGAGAATACCCTCCCTTAAACCTGCCCGCTCTGTACTTCTGAATCACGCTTTTGACCTTTAGGCCAGATACATCCTCCTCTGTCTCCTTTCGCTGCTGATCCCGTAGCTAAATGACCCTGTGTAAACAAGCCTCGGGAGCTCCTGACAGTGAGAGATGGGCTGCTAGCTTTTGTGGAGGGGAAAATAGACCTGGGAAGGAAGAGGTCACCAGCAGGTCAAAGTGCCAGAAGGAAATGCGGGCGGGACTGCAGTTTCCACATCTGGAAGTGTGTTAGGGTGTAGTTGTGACACTTGGGACATGTAGGTGTCTGTGTGCCATGCATGCAGCCACCTAGCTACTTTAATCGAAATCCCCTCAAAATGTGTATTAAATTTAAAAAAAAAAACACTTATAAAAGACGTCCCAGTGAAGGTCAGCCCAAAGAACTGTTAAAATATGGCGTGCTGTTATTCACTAATCCCCCAAATGTGCAGAACGCGAGAAACAGCATTCAGTGTTAAATCTCCAAGTGCAAAGAAAATGTCTTGAAATTACAGTGTTTGGTAAATTAGAGACTTGCTTGCGGCTCTCCTCTTTCAGGGCTGAGGCCCAGCCGCCTCCACTCTTCCTTGTTTACCTTAAGAGGTACTTTACTGCTGTGGTGTCTCTGTTAACCTCCCGGAACCCTTGCGATTTCATTCATGTGATTTGTTATTGAATGACCTTTTGAAGATTTTACAAAACATGACCTTTTCTTGTCAAACATTCAAGGGTCCGTAAAGTGAAGCTGTCAGGGGGCTCTGCATGTTTGCTAATTATAACTAATATGTTTTCCCACACCCTTGGAAATGCAAATCACTTATTTGTCCCATGAATGGCTGCTCTTTCTTGCCTGTTGGTTTGAGATGGCTGGGAGCCTCTCAAAGGGGCTTCTCTGGCCTGGGAATGCCTAGCCCTCTTCTTAGAGTCCTAGGCAAAGGGAATGCTGATTTTATTGTAAGTTAATTTGACCCCTTGGGAACCACCATCGAAGATGCTGCAGGGTGAGGTTGGGTGGGGTTGGACTGGGGGAAGAATAGAGTTCAGAACAATCCAATTCTTGAGAAAGTAACGGGATAATGGACAATCTTGGGAATGTTGTGTGCTGTTCTAATACTTAGCCCAGGGGAAAGAGTTTTTTTGTTGGTAGGTGGAAACAAAGGCCCTGTGAGGCAATTTCTGTTCAGGACAATAGGATTACAAGGAAAGAGACAGGACAGCTGATTTCCTTTCCTTGACTTTGATAGTTAAAAAATGGAATAATAACTTCAGCCAGAGTGACAGGATCGAGTGTTAGCAGGAGCTGGGTTCTGCTCAGTGTTTTCCCCCATGAGCTCAGTTCCTACCTCAGCACTATGATCTAGGTTACGATTATCATTGCCAATTTCCAAATGGCAAAACAGAGCTTCAGGAAAAGTAACTTGGACAGGATCTGATGGCAAAATCAAGATTTGACCTGCGATTTTTCAGACTGAAGTATGTTAGACTCCTTGAAGGTATGAATTTTGACTAGACAAGAGCAGCTGATCTGCCTTCCTTCAAAACTTCCTTTTCTCCATCAGAGAAACATTTTGTATGACTTCTCCTCAAGAATGTGTATCTTCTGAAACTGATTATCACCCAATCAAGCTATTGCCAGCTTTCCTAAATCCCAACTTGGGAACTCAGAGTCAGATCAAATCAGAAGAGCCAAGTAGAGCTTTTCAGATACTTAGAAAATATGTTCAGTTGAACTTGTTATTAGTTGGAAACAACAGTGTCTAAGCACTCCAAATGACACACGGTTACTGTCACTGGTGATTTGAGGTAAAGGAGAGGGATTTTGATCTTGACTAACTAACCAATGACTACTTGCCTCCAAATCCCATTTGTTTAAAGGGAAAGGCTGGGCTAGCATATGGATGGAATAAGCCTATTTTCAGAGCTTGGAAAAATTCCACTTGAACTGTGTAAATTGCTGGAAGATAATGTTTTGCTTTGGTTCCCTTGCACTCAAGGTAGGGCTGTGTCTTCAAGAGGTCGACCAGCCATGAAGTTACTGCATGTTGGACTGGCTCCGCAGGGGCTAATACAGGGCCTCCTTTATAAGATTCAAATGCTTGGCCCTGCTCCGTTGTTGATCCCCCCAGTCATTTGGAAAACTCTATTTATCTAGGTAGGGGGATTATTGGTCTTTTCTGGCTTCCAAGTATAACTCCTAGGAGATGTCTTTGAAATGACTTTCATGTGTTTTCCTTCCTCATTCTGTTGATGGACATAGATGCACAAGGTAATTTGTGTCTTTGGAACAATGGAAATTTTTTAAGTGTTGGCTCATTGTCTGGAAAGGGTCATTACAACGTTATGTATTAAAAAAAGTTCAGACTGAGGATAGAAAAATATATTTCACTTCTTTTATGAGTCTGTCCTCAAGAGCCAAGCAATTTGTTATAAAAGAACATAAGAAATACTGAGAATGAGAAAAGTTATTCATGTTATAAAGTCTTGTCCCTCTTCATACTTCTCTTTCCCACTGCAGCTGTTCACTGCTCTGTAAATGATCCTCGGCGTGAGAGATGCTGTCTACCCCGCTATCGCAGATGTGTTGAAGATGCTTATGATAGGTAGTTAAGTTTCAACTATACAGTAACCCAGCTTTCCACTAAAGAGGACCCTTATATCTTAGTGCCTAATAGCAAGGGTTTATATATATTTCAGGATCACGCCGCTCTGAATATAGCCAGCCTGACCTCGGAGTTCTTTAAAAGTCACTATTTCATAAGGCAGATTTCAAGTGAATAGAGAGATCACGAAAATTTCATCTTGGCATCGCCTCTTTTAAAGCAAGGCAAGTTTAGGTTTTTTTTCATGATTAAAAACAGACTTTTAAATTGAATTCAGTCAGTGACAGCAGTGGTAGCCTGGCCACCTCTGTACTTCATCCGCGACTTTATGTTAAGGAAAAGAAAAGAAAACTTCCAAATATTAAATTCACTTCAATCATATGAAATAATTTCAGGGTGCTGAAAAGTGATGGGTATTGTGAGATTTCAGAGCGATGAGACATCAGAACTTTGAGAGAGGATGAGTATGTGAGTTTACTGATTCTTAACATTAGAAAGGAAAATATTTGAGAACCTGGTAAAAATGAAGGATGCTTACTTTAGAGAAATGCACATGAACATTTAAATTCACATTTGGTTTCAGAGATTTATAGATCCCACTTAACATTATCCATGCTACCCAGGTTAGCCCCCTCATGTTAAAAGTCTTCCCAGGCATCCTTGGAGAATTGGGCCTGACCAAGGAGGCAGTTCAGTCACTGGTGTGCTGACTGTGCAAGCATGAAGACTTGAGCCTGGATCCAGAGCATCCATCCACAAGGCTGGGTGCAGTGGCACAGGCCTGGAAGGGGGGGTGGAGACAGGAGCTTTCCTAGGGCTTGCTGGTCAACCAGCCTCGCCTCATCAGTGAGATCCACACTGCCTCAAAAAACAAGGTGAAGAGACTGGGGAAGACACCTGACACTGACGCCTAGACTACACACGCATGGATGCATGCATGCATGCACACACGCATGCACGCATACATGCATGTACACCTCCCTAGCTACTAATTTTGGATTTTGAAGCAGCATAGTTTAATAGGAGAAAAACAATGAGATTAGTGTCAGGAGATAGAGGTTCTTGCCTTTCCCATGCAGCCCCATGATAAATAAAACATGTGACCTCTCTGATCTCCAATTTATCACCTCAGTCATGATTCCCAAGTGTCACTTGGGTTATAACTTTGAGTGTTAACATTCAGTCAACCATTCTGCTTTTGATTTTCCATTTGTATTTTATTTAGTGTGCATACATACACGTGCATGAGTGAGTGTATGTTCAAGTGCACATGTGTGGCTGTCAGAGGTCAACCTTGAGTGTCTTTCTTGGGTACTATCTTCCTTTTCTTCTGTTCTCCTTTGTTTTTGACAGGACTGGCCTGTAACTTACCAGGCAGGCTAAGCTGTTTGTCTGGGAAGCCCCAGGGATCTGTGCCTTCCTCCGCTTCTTCTTCGTGCTGTTGCTACTAACACGCGCTACTCTGCTCAGGGTTTTGTTCCCCTCCATCACACAGGGCAAATGCTTTAGCGAATGAGCTACCTCTCCCAGACTGTCATTTGTATTTCATAATATCAAGTTCATTGTACAGAAAAGAAAGTTAGACCTGATTTTACTTCTTAGAAAAGTTTTATCTTTAATTTGGGGCTTTCAGAAAGTCAAGACGTAAGGGCTGGAGAAATGACACAGTGGCTAAGAGGACCCCAGTTTGGTTCTCAGCACCCATATGATAGCTCATAGTCACCTGTAACTCTACTTCCAAGGGTACAACACCCTCTTCTGTACTTTGAAGGTACTGCATACTTGTGGTACACTTAGATACACACAGGTATGTATATATACATATATATATAAAATTAATACAGATTACCTGTTACAGTAGAAATATAAGATTCCTTGGGGATAAAATACAGTTAAAGACAGAGAATGCTTAGAGTATTAGTGTAGGGCCAGAACTATCTTCCAGCTCCACTGAGGCACAGGGGTTGACTTTATTTAGAAGGCTCATGGCCGCCATAGTCACCTCTGTCATCTCCAGGTATTCCTAGCCACAGCTTCATAGACAGAGTTAGTGTGTGCTCTACAACCACGCTAAAGTTTCTCCGTGAGGTGAGCTGTGGAGAACTGAAGGGAAGATGCTCAGAGTGAGAGCAGGTTCTCACAGAGGTTTGGAGTGTCTGGGGAAAGGAAAATGCTTCCCGAGACAGTTTGCTCATGTCAGTCCAAGCTGAGATGACTAGGAAGCCGCTGCATGGTGCATGAGACTAGGGGCTGTGAAGTGCAGAAGTCCAGGCCGGGGCAAGGAGACGCTTGAATTTTAAATCCCTTTTCTGAGTTTGGATTTCTGTCTTTTTTAAGGCCTTTCTCCCCGTGCTGTTGCTGCTGGTGGTTGGATTTCTAGGTGCTCTACTGACAGTCCCTGTTTTAATGGAGGAGACATTGTTGTACCCTGTAAATTTCTACACTGTGGGATAGTTTAACTCCAACTCTAGCAGTGGGAAGACAAAGAGGCTAAGTACACCAAGAGGTCACTGCTGGGTGCTCTGGTCAGATCTGAAAACAAGAGCCAGGACAGCTGTCCTAAGGTGTCCTTTATAGCCCTTCTTGATAGGGCACAGATGTCAACACTGATGGGAACAAAGCCATGCCCAGTACCTTACAGAGCAAGACACGGAGTCCACAGGAGGAAAAGCTGGAAAGGGAACCCTATTTTTCTGGCTTGTGTTGTCTGGTCCTTTAGCATGGTGTGGCCGACTGATGGAGGAAGATGGAATCATCATCGTGGACCGTCAACACTCTCCTTAGTCTCGTATCTCAATGTTTGTCTTCTAGTGGTGAAATGAGAAGCATCCACTGTTGGAAGTGTCCTGTGTCAAGTCGAGCCCAGATGAGGGCCGATTGGTGTGTGTGTGTGTGTGTGTGTGTGTGTGTGTGTGTGTGAATGTGTGTGTGATGTGTGTATATGATGTATGTGTGATGTGTATGATGTGTGTGTGAGTGTGTATTTGTGATGTGTGTGAAAAGGTTGATGTCTGATCCTTATCATGTGACTTTATTTCCTTTCTGCTGATACCAGAACTATGTCAAAATGAAGGTTTGGTGAAAATATCAAAACCAGAAAAGAAACCAGAAAGTTAACAATAACAGTTGTAGAAGCAGCAGCTGCTTTTGGAGCTGGAGTTCTGTTTCTTACTGCTTCCCATCTACCTGCGTGTGATGATATGACATTCATTCACTTGCACACTCGTGCTTACACACTTCTTTTTCACACTGGGAGTCTCTGTCTCTTCATCTGTCTGTCCCTCCCTCCCTCCTGAAGTCCTTGGTTTTTCACTGTCCCTTTGATTTCAAATGTTCTGGGACTGGAGATGTTTAGGGGAGGAGGTGATTTCTTGGCAGGAAGCCTGCAACTCCCAAAGCTACAACAGCCTTCCCTTCATTCCTTTCTTCTCCTTCCTTTCTGTTTACCTTTGGCTTCAGCAAGTCAGTTGGCATTTCTCTTTAAACTGTGAAAATTCAGTATTTGCCACGAGCAAGCATGAGGCAGAAAGCGAGGTTACAAACAGATTTGAAGGCATGTTTGCGTCTGTGTCTCTATTTCTCAGGGCCAAGAGACAATGTGACCATCCATTAAATGTTCACTGTGCTAGCAACCTCTGGTCATCCCTCCTGATGGGGGAAGAGGTAATACCATAATCCAGAATAGCAAGAAGTTCCAAGCTTCCCTGATTTGATTTGGCAGAGAATGACAATAAAATCCCATGAATTCAACCCAATTAGGAAAGAGGCCAGTTTGGATTAGTGAAGCTCAAATTATATTTTATGGAAAATTGATTTTGTAGCCTCCAAATTTATACGGTCATTTGAGTTAGATATCAAAGTCTACAATGGGAAATTTGTGGGACAGTTTTAATGACTGGGTAAAAATATTTGGCATTGTGTCATGTAGTTTGACAGAAATAGTTATTTCCAAAGTGATTAGGACATTTTTGCAATTCTTATAATCTTCAGCTATCTCTGTCAGTCTTTCCTGTGTTGTATAACGAACAAGACTTTTCTTGACAATAGCAAAGTAAGTGCCTGTTAAAATCTCAAACAATTTCTAGTCTGCCAGATTTGAATGAACAGGATTGGCTTGCTTGATATTTTCTCACAGCAGATTTATTGTCTTAATTATGTATTGTTAAAGCTAGTATGGATGACAATCATTTTATACACTGTATTTATTTCTTGGGGTGTCTTTATATTTAACAATATATTTCTTTTGATGCAGGTGATAATTTTGTTATAGAGACCAATTTAACGGTCTATCCCTTGCCTTTCCAGTTTAGGTTTTGAACAGATAATCTTATATCTGCACCGAATGGTCTGTAAGCCGGTACTGACACATTACAGATGAGCGGCACTTGCTGTGTCAAGGAGAACCTGCCCTGACAGGTTTGGGAGCAATGGCATTGCTTCCTCCACCATGGGAGGGTAGGCATAGTGTCTAATCCTAGTCTGTTGACCACCTGTGTCAGAATCACCTAGGAAACTGTACACATTCTTTTTTGTATTTATTTATTTTTTTACATCCCAAATATAGTTTCCCCACCCTCCTCTCCTCCTAGTCCATCCCCCCATCCACTCTTCCTCCTCCATTTCTCTTCAGAAAAAGGTAGGCCTCCCATGGATATCATATCAGGTTGCAGTGAGACTAGGCTCTTCCTCTTCCATTAAAGCCAGAGGAGGCAACCCAGTGGACGGAAAAGGCCCCAAAAGCAGGAACCAGAGTCAGAGACAGTTCCTGCTTCTACTGTTAGGGGTCCCACAAGAAGACTAAGCTACACAACTGTAACCTATATGCAGAGGGCCTACTCCAGTCCCATGTAGGCTCCCTGTTTTTTGGTTCAATCTCTATGTGCCCCTATGAGCCCAGGTTAGTTGATTCTGTGGGTTTTCTTGTGGTGTTCTTGACCCCTCTGGCTCCTACAATCCTCCCTCTCTCTCTTCCATGGGATTTCTCCAAGCTCTGCCTACTGTTTGGCTGTGGGTCTCTGCATCTGTCTTCATCAGTAGCAGGGTGAAGTGTATGAGTATAGCAGAATATTACTAGGAATCATTTCAGTGACTTTTTTCCTAGTTGTGTTGGTTCTATCCTAGATCTCTGGGCTGTCCCACCTCTGGGGCCTGGCCTCCAGCCAGAGTCAGGGGTGGCCTTCCTCTCATTGTATGGGTCTCAAGCTGGACCAGTCATTGGTTGGCCACTCTCATAATTTCAATGCCACCTTTACCCCAGCACATCTTGTAGGCAGGACAGATTGTAGGTTGAAGGTTTTGTGGCCGGGTTGATGTTCCATTCCCTCCATTGGGAGTCTTGCCTGGTTACAGGAGATGGTCTGTTAAAGCTGTGTGTCCCCCATTGCTAGGAGTCTTAGCTAGGATCACCCTAAAAAATTCCTGAGAGTTTACATTGTGCTAGGTTTCTAGCTCTTCCCAGAGGTGCTCCCCCAATCCCAGTTGTCTCTCCTGGTACTCTCTCCCTCCATCCTTCCTCACCTGATTGTCTCCTGTTCCCATATCTACTCCCCATCCAGACTCCTTCCTCTTTTAGGTTCTTAAGTTAGTTGATAACTGAGTGGGTTTTGGAAGATCCTAGAAAAGTCTAGCTTTAACCTCTTACCTAGTGGCTTTTCTGGTGGCTGACCCAACTGAGAAGCAGTGGCCATGTGATGGCCAGTGTGAATATTACTGCCATGAACTTGGGAGTGCAGCAATCTCTACAAGATACCAATTTCATTTCCTTTGGATATAAAACTAGATAGCCAAGCTATGGAAGCAATATAAGTAACCATTGATAGGTGACGGATAAGAAATGGCACTTTGTGAATACAAGGGGAGCTATTATATAGCCTTAAAAAAGAAAGGCAGTTTTCATTTGTAACAACATGGTAGAGTTATATTATATTAGGTCAAATAAGCTAGACACAGAGTATCCTATGACCTCACTTATATGTAGAGTCTAAAATAGTTAAGCATTTAGAACCAAATAGCAAAATGATGATGAGCTATGCAAGATTAGTAGGGTTCAGGATGAAGAGTACACAAAGGTCCAGATGTAGGATGAGTAAGCTCCAGGGAGCTAATTGCTTAGCTCATTATGGTTTTCATATTTCAAATATGCTTGAAATTTACTATGAGTTAGATATTAAGTATTTTTACCTTATGCAAAAATGACAACTGTATAAAAAGAAGATATTGGCTTGGCTGTGACAGTCACTTCACTCTGTATATATGTGTTAAATCTTTTAATTTTACACACACACACAAATATATATATATACATATATACACACTCACACATGTGTATTTTATTTAAAAATAGAAAAAACAGACAGGAAATATGGCTCAACTGGTAGAGTACTTGCTACGCAAACATGGCAACCTGGATTTGCATTGCCAGCATCCACATAGAAATCTGGGAATGGCATTGCACACCTGTAATCCTAATGCTGGGGAGATTGGAGCATTCTAGTCAATTTGTAGCAGGTTCAGAGAAAGACTCTGTCTCAAAAAATAAGGTGGAGAAGTGATTAAGGAAAACATCTGATGTTGACCTCTGACCTCCACCTACATATATACACACATACATGCACACTTGCACATACACAGTAGAAAAATGATCTAGCAGGAAAGCAAAGGCCCTCAATATTATGGTACAGTGTGAACTTTGCAACCCTACTGCCAGATCGTGCATGGCTAGTGGGTCCCGTACTTACAGCAGTGTGCAGCCAGTGACACTAGGTAGTTCCAGCTTTATCAGCTCCAAGTATACAAGATATTTTCAGATAAATGGTACATTATTTCTACCCGCAGACCATACTTCATGATTACATGGGCAGACACAGACATAGAGCAGATATCAGTCACAACATGCATATACCTCTGACACCCTCTCTCAAATATAAACATACAAAGCACCTTATATAAGTTGTGTAATCTAATGGTAGACAGAAACAACTTGGAGAGTCTGATCCTGTGGATGATAAAACAATGATGAGGGACTTCCTGGGACTGGCCCAACTTTGCCTGATAGAGGTAGAATCAAGTTCATGATTTATTTATTTGTCTGTCTATCTGTCTTACTTTGGTAAGCTTACTCTTTAGACTTCATTATCACACAGCCCCTACACTGGTTCCGGTAAAAGCAGCAAAAATCCCCCTTTACTCTGGGTGCATGCAAGTCCCTGTCAGACCTGGGTTTGAAGAATTAGCTGAAGGATGAATTTTAGCCTCCTTGTCTCCTTGGCCATTAGATTGTGAAAAACCTGACCCACTGTATAAGTCGGTCCTAGGAGCTGGGCCTCAAGGGAAACTTCTTGTTGCCCTAGGATCTCTGGTGGATAACCTCCCCATTTGTATCCTTTGAGTCCCTTTTGACAATTCCCTAATTCGGGCTACAATCTGGGGTTCAAGCTGATGACTTCTCAGAATGGGCTTCCCATGAATAGCACACATCCTTCCTCAGAACCATTTGGTGGGAGCTGAGCACAAATGACTTGGTGTGCTCTATTTCCTGTGGAGAGACTTGTACTAAAATCAAGAGGAGAATGTGTAGAAAAATGGATGTTTTACATATGCAATGCCTTTGAGAACCCATTGAAATATTTAGCAAACTGAACATACAGCTGGCTTGAATGTGCTCTGAACCATGCTGGGCCCTTTCACCCAGCTCTTTAATAAGCCAGAGGCTGAATTGAAAGCAATCTAGGCAATAATGAATATTCTTGTAAATCTCTCTGGTTGAAAGACTCTAAAAATATGGCCAAGGTCCAAGTGGTACCTATTTCCTCTTAATTCTGCTATAATACTTGAGTGATCTTTTATAAGACATTAAACTTTAATTGATGCCATTTTACTAAGCAGCCTTTAAAAGCAGCGATGGCAGTAATTGAGCTGATTAAGGTGACTTCTAATTGTTTGTTATGTATGATGTGAAAAGTTTTTTTTTCTCTCATACAATTATTGTTGTTCTGCTTTCCAAAGATCTTATTTACCTACTTATTGTGCATGTGTTTGTGTGTGTTTGTGTGTGTATGTGTATGTGTGTGTTTGTGTTTGTGTGTGTATGTGTATGTGTGTGTTTGTGTTTGTGTGTGTGTTTGTGTGTATGTATGTGTGTTTGTGTGTATGTGTGTGTCTGTGTGTGTGTGTGTGCGCGTGGTGAGTATAGAGAGGTAATTAGATGGGCGAAATTGGATAAGAATTTTTTTTTTACCTTTTCACTATGAAATTATTCTAGAAAATATTGATGCAGAACATGTGCTTTTTTTCAGATGTCAGATAGAACAGAACTGGGGAAATCATCCAGGGGAGGCAGTTTTCAGAGTGTAACTTTGGTGGAGCCTTATCCAGCCTTCCAACTTTCTTTTGTTCTGTTAGTTTGTTGCTTTCTGGTCCTCTGAGCACTGTTCCCCAAGCATATGTTTTCGAGGCTGCCTTTCTTCCTTTATCCTTCCTTGTTACATTCCTGGGCCAGGCTGTCTTCACCCAAAACAACAAAACATGGTGGGAAAAACCAGATTTGAAGAGCTGGTCACTCTTGCTAGGGCAGTTCTCTGCGGCTCTGGTTGCCCAGCGTGCAGAGGACACCACCTAGCTTCCTGCTTGTCCTCCTCTGGGATCACTCCCTCTCTCTCCAGGGCTCCGGCATTAGTTCTGCTGCCTTTGGAGTTTTAAAAAGTTAAATGCTTCTCTGTTATTAAAAAAAGTAACACACATATCAGACTTACAGATAGCTACCAGCCAAGACGAGAGGCATGGGGGTGGCTTGGGAGTCAGGGAATCAGGTGATGTATTGGGAATACAGACTTTAGTTTATGACTGGTGTCCTATGAAGGAGTGGGTTCAGGAGGATGATGCTGTGTGGCAGACTGGTTGAATTTTAAATATTTATGGATTAGACCACCTAAATCTCTCTCCTAGTCCACACATCACCTTCTCCTCTTTCATCCCTTGGGGCAGCTGTCCCATTTTCTGGGTGAAGAAAAAACGAGAGGCTTCCTCCACGCGCTTAAGTGTGATTGCTGAGGCTATGGTGTTTGCAGAGCTCTTCAGGTCTCTCCTTGTTTTTCATAAAAACAAGATTTCTTATGCAAAATGGGTCACTCGAAGGCTCCGAACAATTTCTCCCTTGCAGCTGCTGGTGCCTCATGCAGGGGCAATGTTAGCAAGCCACTGACATATGGATGTGATCTCTGTTACTTTGACCAGATTTGGTTTCCTCAGAGTGCGTGAGAAGGGAAGATAAATTTTGTCCTAGGAATACTATAGCGACTCATAAATAAATGGTTACCCTTTGGTGCTTGCAGTTTTCATTAAAGCCGCCTGAGCTTTGTTATTGACACCATAGGTTGCCTATTCAGGGAAATGCAGTAAAATTTATCAGTGTGCTTTCCACACCTAATAAATCATCCAAACAGGGAACCATATGGCAGATAAGACCTTGAAAATGTGGCTTCAGCATGTGAGGAGTCAAGTCGCTGAAATCTTGAATGATTACAACCTGTGCATTTTCCCCAGAATATCTTAGAGTTATTTTACATGCCATTTTCTTGTTCACCCTATCACCTCTTTGTCTCTCTTCCTCTCTTCCTTCTCTCTCTCTCTCCCTCCCTCCCTCCCTCCCTCCCTCCCTCCCTCCCTCTCTCCTTTATTCTTTTCTAGCACCACCTTTCTCAGGTCCTTCCTTCTCATCCTTTGTCTTTTTGGGAGGGGGCTCCTGTGATTTCAACTTTAAAATCAGCGTCGGGAGATGTTTTTATAATGCCTGGCTGGTAGGATGAGGAGGAGCAGGAGGAACAGAGACTGACGGGAAGGGATGATGTATGTGGCGGCTGTGTCCCTGCTCTCCTCCAGCCCATTGTCATTAATCACGGCCATTATTTTTTTCAGAGCTGCCTTGTCTGCGAAGTGCCTCAGAAAAGCCATTGTTTTTCCATGCCACAGTGCCTGCCGGTGGGGCCGGGTGGGAGTGGGGGGAAGAAGAAACCCCCGGATTTTTTTTCTCCTCCTTCATTCTGCGGTCCAGAATCTGCCTCTTTCTCCTCCACCGTCCCCTCCCATGTTCTGCTTCTTTTTCTCTCATTCTCGGGGGTGGAGGGGACTGAACTTTGCCTTTTTGGTCATGTGTTGTACATTTTCTGACGACACAACATGGGGACACCACGGGGAGGAAGTCACTGAACGACGGCTGTATTCACAGCCCTGCTTAGCACATAAGGAGGTGCTGGGAATATGTGTGTCTTTTTCATGGTCATTCTCTTCAGGAATCACGAGCTTATAGTAACCCAAGGATGCCAAGGATGCCAGAAAGCTAGGAGGAAGTGTCCCTGGTAGGGTGAGTGTGGTCGGCAGCTGAGGAAAAACAGGCCACTGGCTTTCTTGGGCGATCTGGTTAAGTGCCTAAGGAGGCTTGGCCCTGTCTTGGGGCTCTCTGAAGCTGAGCTCAGGGTCAGCTGCCAGTCAGCCAGGTCATAGGGATGAGAATCCTGTTTGCTGATGAAGAGTGACCCTGTGCATTCTTTTTCCTCCACTAACTAAAGACTTGGGCTCCAAGGAAGAGATCCTAACGAACTTGATGGGTCCCCTGCTTTCATTGTCAAATCATCACTGAGTGACATCCATGAGACCTGACTGCCCAAGATGCTACGGTCATAAGAAACAGTGCTATGAGCCGGGTGGTGGTGGCGCACGCCTTTAATCTCAGCACTCGGGAGGCAGAGGCAGGCGGATCTCTGTGAGTTCGAGGCCAGCCTGGTCTACAAGAGCTAGTTCCAGGATAGGCTCTAAAGCTACAGAGAAACCCTGTCTCAAAAAAACAAAAACAAAAACAGTGAAGTACAGGGCATATAAATTATGACATCATTTTGTGAAATTTGCTATGAAAACAAAAAAAAATGTTTCTGAAAGGTGAAGAATTAACAAAAATCCCCGGACAGCTTTATTTGAAAAGAAAGAAAAATATTGTTTGTTCTCACATAGGAGCACAGTTGTTGGAATCGGGCAGCCTGCATATTGTCAAGCATACATAACTTATTTTAGTGAATATAATGGCTAAGCATGGTAGTGTGTGTACCTGCAGTAGTCCTAGGACTTTGAAGAAAGAGGCAGGGAGATCAGGGTTTTAAGTTTTCCTCAGCTCCATAAGGGGTGTGAGGCCAGGCTGGGCTACATGAGACCCTTGTCTCAGTCCCCATGCCCCACAAAAAGGAAAAACGTGTGTGATTTGCTAGTCAAACATTAATCAAATGTTTATGATATAAAAAGCAGTATGAATGGCAAAGGCTCTGGAGACTCGTGAGATGAGAGACATCATTTTTAGGGACCATGTAACCTTACTCGAATTATTCTTCCTCTTAGAGCTACAGTTTTTCCTTCTCTTAAATGAGATAGTTGGCTCTAGGCCCTGTTTCCCAAAATTCTTGTTTACAGGTGGTAAAAAGAAACATGACTTTAGGTGGTAACACAGACTGAATTTTTAAAATTTTAGTAACTGGGCTGGGTGGTGGTGGCTCTTACCGTTAATACCAGCATTTAGGAGGCAGAGGCTGGTAGATCTCTGTGAGTTTGAGATCAGCCTGGTCTACAGAGTGAGTTCCAGGACAAAGCTAAACAGTGAAACCCTGTCTTGAAGAAACAACATAAAATAAAATAAGATTTTAGTAACTCTGTTTATCTTTAAAGTTGGCTGTGGTTTCTTCAGAAACATGGGCTGTTTATTTATGATTATCTTAAAATTTCATATTTTAATTTCCATATTAATAGGAAAAGTATGTCAAGTAAAGGAATATATCAATTGTCCAATAGTGTAGCCAATAGTGCAGAGACTCAGTAAAAATCATTGTATGGTACCCAGATGAGCAAAGTTGTTAACTTCTAGGCCACATGTGTAAGGTTATGAGCTAAGTGTGTGTGTTAAGCTTCAGCTATACATAATTTCTCCTGGAATTATTGGCATATGCACAATCATCTTTACCATGTTTAAATGTTTTTCTGATTTACAGAGAAAAAAATAATTTTCACATACCTTGTGTTTGAATGACCTTGGGTTCTGCTTTTCTGGGATCTTTGTGAACTCATATGTGCTTGTATTTATACATGTATGTAAATGTGCAGCCTGACACATTTAGGATTCTGCAGACACCTCACATTTGGCTCCTTTGAAGAGAATGGCAGAGCACACCCCAACGCACCCTCTTCTGCAGGGTAGTTGAAATTCCTGTGTTCCTTTTTGGAATTTGGATGAATTCCAACTTGGAAAAAATGTCCGAGTCACCTGGAGAACATTCCATCATAGGCCTTCTCACATCCTCCTGACCCAGTGATCAAACTGTGTGAGAACCTGCCTGGGACAATGTAGGCTGGCTTCAGTGTTTGGGACCCACAGAGCTAAGGTGTTGTCTCTTGGAAGAATACACCATGGCTCCCAGCTCTGATTACCTGTGGTCACCCAGGAAGATGTTGCCTCATGGATGAGATGGCATAGTCTGGAGCGGAAGGACCTAGGAGGTCCAGGCAGTAGCTGAAAGGCACGGAGGAGGCCAAGGACCTCCAAGTTCCTCTAAATGTCAGGAGTAGCTTGTTTCACTTAGCAAATGGGTACCTCTGGCCCATATCTCTCTTCCTGGGAAACTTTGGCCAGATTAGTGGGTTTCAGTGTCAGGTACTGTTAGTGCCTGATGACGTAATTTGTGTTTTCCTACTTCACTGCTTCTACTATGCACATGTTTTATTTAGGATTCTTCTTTTCAGGTCCCAACTGACTTATGGAAGCAAGTTTTTCTTCTTCACTTGGCCCTCACTGCTGCGGTTTCTTTTCTCTGTGGACGTCTTCCCTGCTACTCCTCTGTGTGTACTCTCTGTTCCCACCAAACCAGTTGTATCACTTTACAGGCACTGGCGTTGTCCATCATTTCCGACCCTACCCCATCCCTCTCAGTCTCCATATGGAGCCCTTCTCTCTGTCCTACAGGGTTGGTGGGGTCGGGCAGCATTTGCATTTCCTCCACAAAGTCTCACACCATCGCCTGCTTGCCAGTCCGTAGTCTGAACCTCTGGCTCCTTGGGATGGAGGAGGTGGCAGGAGACTGAGAGTGACTAGGGGCAAATCAGCCTCCATGGCCTGAAGGCAGGAACATGGAGAATAAGTATTTTTCCCCGCTTCTGGGAAGTCCGGTAAGATGATGAATGGAGAGGAGCTTTGTAAATAGCAACACACTGTACTCATCTAAGGGCTGTGCTTGGGGAATTAATCATAGACTGACTCATGACTGCTCTTGCATTGCTGTCTTATAATGTAATTCACCTGCTGTATTGTTGTTTCACATTTCCTGCATCTGTCCTGACTCTGAAGTTGGCATTTTCTTCCATTTGTAACTAATTACCAATTTATGAAGATGCTTGTCATTGCAAAATACCACTGTGAAAAAGACCAAACCATTGTATCTACTCTTTCTAATTCTCTCTTTTTTCCTTCCTTCTTCTGCTAACTGCCCATCTTTATGTGGTCATCTTAACCAGATTGACATCTTTACATGGCATACTAGTCCTTTGGATCCACTGGATACTCTGAAGAGGAGGGTACTGCAGGTAGTAGGAAAACTTTCCCATTGGTGCCCATAGTTTATCTGCACACAAATAACCTTGCTGGGTTTGGAGTACATACTGCTGCTCCTATCAAGGCCAACAGTTGTAGTTCACTGCTGTATTAAAGGCTGCATGCTCAGGTTTGGGTGTGTGTGCATGAACAGAGCACCAAATGTTTTTCTATTCTTGAGAGGAGATAGAAAGAAATACAATCATTTAAGTGTTTCTATCTCATCCCTTATTTCTATCTCACTTTTGGTGATTTCCTTTACTTCAAACTAATAGTTTGTGTCTTCTGAAGGGACCCTGCATCCTGGACTGCTATCACCCAGTCATTCTTTGAGGTCTGAGAAGAGGGAGTTATCATTGACTCAAGAGTTAGGTAGCTTGTGGTTCATAGTTGGCCTCTATAAACCTGACTGCCAGAGGACCCTGCACACATGCTTAGCTGGAGTTTTGGTGTCTTTATCTGAAACTAAGTAGCCCAGGCTCAAGGGCCAGTGCAGTGAACACTTTTTTTTTTTCACGATTTTTCTTTTCCTCTCTTCAGTTTTATTTTACTGTAATCTCCTTAGGCCGTTCTTGTGTATTATATCCCTGGGCATAAACTCTAGTCCTATTGCAGTGTGAGCTCCTGAGCTGGCACTCTCAGAGCAGGCCCTACAGAAGGGTGAGTGTGTAAAGGTTGTGTACGCCTCTGGTCTGTTTCCCGGAACGAGAATTGCCACATTCACAGATTTGGCCGAGTCATGTCTCCACCAGGGAGGCTTGTCACCTTTTAAGTCTCCCCAGATCTGGGTTATCATGTCAGAGAAAGAAAACTCTGCATGAGGCAGAGCTGTCCCAGGGTAAATCTGAAGCTCAGGACCACACGTGCAAGCGTTTTCCCTTATGACTCTAGCGTAGGTGGGATGCTGCACCTAGAGCCACCACTTTTGATGACCTACGCTGTGAGAGTGGGTTGAAACCCTTGCTTACTATTCTGCTGTGAGGGCTGACCTGGGTTTGCATCCACAGCAGGAGTGCAGCCTGCTACGATCTCCTGTGCCCCTCAGTGTGAGCCTGGTTGTGCAGAAGTGGCTCTGGAGTCTTACGACCTGCAGCTTTGCCCTTGTGGCCTCTGGTTTTGTTCAGTATGAATGAGTTTCTCTTTTCTCCAACATTCAGATTTTGAATTTTCAAGATCTAGTTAAAAAGCCCATCTCTTCTGCAAATCCTTTTCTTGCTGCCCAGTCTTAGTGACTGAGTTACTCAGCAAGCAATGGCTGTGTTAGTATTTCATTTGGCAATTAGCCCTTATGACATGTAGCCTCTCTGCCATCGTTCTGAAGAACATTGGTCTCTGTGGGTATTCTTAGTCACAGACAGTGCTTTCTACTTCTTTTTCCACAGTGAGCACCATCCTCAGCACTGAGGAAGTACTTGCAGATGCTTCTGCTAAAAGGCAGTTGGAATGAGTGCCTTGTCCTCCTACCTCTGTCCTCCCAGCCAGGCATTATTCCCTTTGCATTCCTGGTCAAGTGGGTCTGCCTCCTGTTGGTTGGTATGTACCTTGGTAATCACTGGGTATCTTACCAGAGAGCTGCCTATTCCTGATGCAAGCAGACATGTGTTGAAGGCACATACAACAGAGGTCTGGGCAAAACTGTGATGTTTTGGTATCTTCCGGGGCACAGAAGGCCGCCAGACATTTCCTCGAGCTTTATAGACTCTCTGAGAACCTATGAATGTGGCTTTGACTTTGGCAACAGTAGACCCAGGCAGAAACTCCTCCTCTGAGCTTTAGTGCTCTCTCTCTCTCTCTCTCTCTCTCTCTCTCTCTCTCTCTCTCTCTCTTTCTCTGTTGTAAACTAGGGTGGCCCCTACAGGATTCATGGAAGGAGGTGGCTTTGCTGTACCTCTGAGAAAAGAAGAAAGTGAAGGTGGAAATGGAAGAAGTAAGGGCCACTGTCCTAAAAGGCAGGTTGAAGGGCCATTTTCTAGCATTGCGTTCTGATTCCCACATGTCTTTGCCTTTCCCGCCCATAGTTATTCCTTCCTAGTCACTTAAGTCACATAGTTGAGGGGTCATCACTTCTCTAAGTTCATCAATCAAACAGTGACTTTTTAGGGTGGCAGTTACCTACAGTTCATGATAAATCTGTCTACTTTTGTGTTAGGTAGCAGAAGAATTGATTTTCTAAAAAGAAATGTATAAGTGTGTGCGTGCGTGTGTGTGTGTGTGTGTGTGTGTGTGTGTATGCATACACATACGCACACACTAGTTTACGAGAGAGAAGGGAGCTTGGCGTTCTTAGGGGTATTTATTTTATTTGGGGTGACGGTATTAGGAAGAAAGAATGTGCTTCAAGAGTTATCTATGAACTTGAGAAAGAAAGAATAATTTCAGACTTGGATAAAGACAAGAGAAATAGGAAATGATTGCTGTTTTACAGTGAATTAAGAACAATGGCAAAATATCAGACAGACCAGAGATAGAAGGGCCATGACAGACTGAGTGCACGTGCTCAGAAAATAGTGCTTGTGCCTGATAGCTTCTCCCCAGCCCTCTGCCAGGCTCTCTGGCTGCAGTCAGCGTCTGGCCCATTGTGTGGGTAGCCTTGTCCTCAGTTTTTGCTTTCTGCAAAGTCATATGTTTTTAGCTGTGATTGCAGCTACCGCCGAGTGGCTCACCTTGTCTTGAGTAATGAGAATAAACAACCGGTCACCGTGCTGACCATTGAAACTAATAAAGATATATAGTGCCGGCTGGCTTAGGGAGTCACAGACGCATTCTTAAACTCCCTGTGACATTTATACCAAAGGAACATGATTCCAAACTCACTCACTGCTTACCCATTCTGAGAAAGAACAAACTATCTGACTGATGGTTTGCTAAATTTAATATGCTTAGCAAGTAAAATTATTGCCTACTCTAATGCTGTGTAATTATTAAGATACACTGCTTTTAAAAATACCAAGTGAATAATATTGATTTAGTGAACTGCTATTTAGAAAAATGCCAGCAAAGGAGGAATATTTTATTTTAGCTGCCTTAGAGCTGTAATGGGTCTGGGCTGAGATACGCATGTGGAAATAAATTATGTACAAGGTAAACTATTTTGTTATACAGTACCCATAATATTAATTAAGCCGTAATTTTACCAACAATGCTTTAATTTAACAAATAAACAGGAATCATCTGTACCATTCTTTCAAATATATAACTTTGGGGTGGTAATAAAACACACAGAAGCACCTGCAGTTAATTGTAGAGCAAACAGTGAGACTAACAACTGTAAAGGGTAATTGTAATTTATAATTTATTTATTTGACTTATGCTGGATATAATTACCGTTATAATGTGTTATTATTTTCAGTCTAGCATTAGATATATCTGATTCCAGTTTGCTCAGGCAGCCTGGTGGAACTCTCGCCTTGGGTGCCTTGAAAGTATACTGGCTTCCCTCCCTTTTCAGTAAGGGGAGCTTGTAAAATAGAGAAGAATGGATGGGCCAGTGTCAACAGTAATCCTTGTCTAAAGCTCCAAGAATATTTCCATTCCATTAAAGCCAAGAGTTTGTTCTGCCCTCTCGGTCTTTTAGCTGGCAGCACATGGAGTGGCAGGGCCAGGGTCTGTGCACGGCCCCTGCCATGGGTGAGTGGGCAGTGCTGCTGCCTCCTAGGCAGGGCAGCAAGGAGACGAGAGGGTTAGCGCTTGCAGCTCTGCTCTTCTTCTGGTTCTGAGGGTTGTGAGTATTTATTATGGTGGTGCTTTGGGGCTTTGTTGTTGTTATTGTCGAGGGCAGCCTGGAAGGAACAGCTCAAGGAGGAAAAATACCAGGAGTGGAAGAAACAGGCAATTACAGCGGGCCGTTTGTTTGTGGCTAACAGAATGCTGAAATGGCAGATTTGCAAATTTGTGAGAGAGGGAGACTTAGTGTTCATCTTTATCAGCCAAAGTGGTTTCTTGTTAGCTGAGCAGCAAGCTAGAAAGCCACCGATTTTGACAACATAATTTACATCTTTGTATAAAACTATTGCTGGCAGCCGAACTAATTTGTGCTGGATTAGGTTGTTTGTCTCTGCTGCTGACTAACCATGCAGTCTATCAGAGGCTGTTTTCAAATATCGCTTTTCAACTGTGCCCTTGAGAGGGGGAATTGATCGGGAATATACGGAGCAAAATTCCTCCAATAACTTTATAGAAGAAACAATTACGGAATCATACAGATGTGAATAATTCTGAAAAGCAGAAACAAATACAATGAATTTTGTTCCACTCCTATCTTTTACATTTGCATGAAATTTACAAATAATACAATAATGTAGTATTGGCCTCATTTCTTCCTTCTTTCTGTACCCTGGACAGCAGTGGAATGAAAGGAAAGGTTAGGAAAGTGGTAGAATAAAAGATTGTTGGAGGCCATCATTGAGAATTTCCAATATAGGCTTTTACAAATGTAGCTAAGGGTGTGTGTGTATACATACACACATATATGTATATATACCCTATATATAGTGTATGTATACCTTATATATTTATATGGTATATATTGTGCATATATATGTATATATATCTTGAACTATGTCAATTATGAGTTTTTATATAAGTTTTAAAGTAAAACACCAAGGTAGAAAGACACCAATCAGGCAGATCTATTTGTCTTAGCAACTTATGTGATAAACACACACATGGATTTTATTGTGTAATTTTACATTTGTATTAATAACTTTCATATGAGAAGAGGAACGGGGCTTCTCTTCTACTTTTAAATGGATATCTAAGGCATTTCTTTTTTTACCTCAAGAGAGATAGAGGCTGATAGAGTAGCATAACAGGAGTGGGAGAAAGAAGAGGGGGGATTCATGACAGATATCCAAGTGGGAGTCGTTTCTAAGATGCCTGATATTAGCTAGCAAATAAACAAACAAAAAACCCCATTAAGCATCTATTATTTTAAAGCAGGGGGTACATTTTTCATCACTTTCCCCTGATAAATTTTTGCTTGTGCATCCTGCTTCAGGTAATTAATTGCTTTCAGTTCAGAGGAGTAATAATGCAATAAATTATGCCAGTATTTCTAGTCAGAGGATCACACTGCAGCTTCCTAACCAAGGCAACACTAATAACAATCCAGGAGACTTGTGGGCCACCAAAAAATTTTAAAAAGGCCTGGTTATTATAAATTGGTTACATAGAGTCAAAGACCAAGTCTTCAACATTGCTTTCAAATGATCTCCTTTAGGGAAGTTTACATATTCATAGTGAGTTAGTTACTCTTCCCTTTGCTATGACAAAGACAATGTAACAAAAGCAACTTAGGAGGGAAGGGTTTAGTCTCTATGTCTTCTTACAGTTCAAGGGGGACACAGTCCATCATGGCAGAAGGGGAGGTGTTAAGACCATGGGGTAGCTGATCAACATTGGATCTGTAGTCAGGAAGAAAAGAGCTGGCAGGAAGCAGGGTCAGAGACTGAGCCCCAAGACCTACTCCTTGTGATCCATTTCCTCATAAAGGTTCCAGTCTTAAAAGTTTCACAACATTCTGTGTAGTAATAAGGAGCAGGCCGCGTTCCTGGTGCCCGGCTAGCTTAACTCCCGAAATAATTACACAGAAACTGTATTCATTTAAAGCACTGCCTGGCCCATTATATCTAGCCTCCTCTTGGCTAACTCTCACATCTTGCTTTAACCCATATCTAGAAATCTGTGAATCACCACGGGGTTGTGGCTTACTGGGAAGATTCTAACCTACGTCCATTTCAGGCTGGAGATTCATTGCATCTGACACACTGCCTTCCCAGCATTCTGTTCTCTTTTCCCTGCCTATCTAAGTCCTGCCCTATCAAAAGACCAAGGAAGCTTCTTTATTTAACCAATGAAAGCAACACATAGAAAGAAGGACCTCCTACACCATTTCCCCTTTTTCTGTTTAAACAAAAAAGAAAGGCTTTCATTTTTAACATAGTAAAATTACATATAACAAAACAGTTATCAAGCAAGAATTACAGTTACAATATTTAGATCTATTTTATCTTTTATCATAACAACGGAAAACTATAACTATAACTATCTATCTATTCTTCAACTCCATCAAAGAGTCCAGGAGGATATAATATTACCTAAGTAAACAAGAAGTAATCAACTTCCAAAACTCTAGAAATGACAGAGACATCTCGCTGCCTGTACAGTCACTCAAAGTTTTTCTGTACCGTTGGGGCATCCATCTTCAGCCTACAGGCTCACAGTATTCAGCAGACACTTTCATGAAGCAGGAAATTTCAAAGAGAGTTCAGTCACTTTCTTCTGTATCCTGCAGAATGTCTTGCAGACTCCCTCATGAAACAGGAACTCCAAAGGATCATTTCACCTTTAGGCAAGTTCAGCAGTCCTCTCTCTGCAGGTTCTTCATGTCCAGTTTATGCAACAGTCCAGGCAAGAGCAGTTTCTTGCCCAAATGGCTAACAAACTCCATAAGGAGCCTCTTCAATGCCCATCTTCCTCTTGAAGTAGCTGGTGCTGCCTGGAGCAGGCATGTCTCGTTGTCATGAAAAGTCCTAAGTTATTAAAATGTTTTAAATGCCATATTCTGAGTCTTTGAAAGATATGAAGAATGCCTATCAGAAATATTCTATGCACATCTAGAAAATCTAACATGACTACAAACTTGACTACTATTGATGATTATCCATTAACAACTTATATTTCCTATATACATTACATTTTTAAATGAACTACACAATCCCAATACCTTAATCAAGAGCAGAAATATACATATATATGTAATAAAACTGACCTTAAATTTATATCAATAAAGCAAAATTTATACCAATGTAAATTATCCATATCTATATCAATTCTGAACCAACATGTCAAGTTGGGGACCAAGTATTCAGACACATGGACATATGGGGGACATCTCATGCAAAGTCCAGTGACAGGTGTGGCCAGGGTAACCCTGTGGAAGGACGGCACTGTTGCTGTCAACCCTGGGAAGTTGGGAGATGGCAGCAATGCCTGCAGGATAACAGGGTAAAGGGCGTTTTTCTGTCTCTCTGGCCTCACGTGTGTCTGTCATACAAGGTGTTTTGAGTTTCTGTGGACAGTATGAGGTCACAGATTGTTCTTTTCTTTGTTGCTAATTAAATTTATTTGTGTGGGGGGTGCAGTGCAGGGGAGACACATACCATGGCGTATTTGTGCAGGTCAGAGAACAACTCTCCAGAGTTGGGTCTCTACTCCTGCAGTGCGTCCTGGTGATAGGACTCAGGTGGTCAGGGTTGGCATCAGGTGCCTTTACGCACTGAGCCATCTCACCAGCCCTCCAAATGGCCTTTCCAAATGGCCTTTCTTAAGTTTGCAGCTTGACAAGGAAGAGGTTGGGAGAAACGGAACTACAGTAGGATGAAACTACCAGCGTGCTTTTAGGGGCGAGAACGAGCTCACTGTCAAGCCCTAGAGATAGAAATCAGCACCCGAAGGAAGCGCTGAACAGCTGGGAGCAGGATGAAGCTTCAGAAGATGGATGTTTGGGGAGCATTTGCCTGGAGAAGCGGCCAAGGAAAATGCCAAATCACATCTTAATTTAAATGGTTCCTCCCTGACTTTCCCATCCCTGGCCCTACTCTGATCTGGCCCATCTAACTTCAAGTTCAGGGGGCGTTCTCTCTGAAGGTGCAACATGGCACCTTGGTGCAGCAAATCAAGTGCCTCCCCCACCCCTGTTACTGTGGTGGGACATCCTCATGGAGAAAGCATAATGTGTGGGCAGAGAACTCCTCACCCAGTGGAATGGTGTGGGTGGACAGGACCCTAAGACAGTTTACCTGGATGCTTGGATCTTAGGTTTGACAAAGATCTATTTCCACCATGGGAAGAATACAATTTCTGTTGCAAGCAGTTGCCGTGGGACTGTCTTCCATTTGAGAAGATAGGAACACTATACTAGGAGTTTCATAATTACTCAAGACACAGAAAATAGGAATAAAATCCTGCTGGACAGTGGTGGCACACATCTTTAATCCCAGCACTTGGGATGCAGAGGTAGGTGGATCTCTGTGAGTTCAAGGCCAGCCTGATCTAAAGAGCAAGTTCCAGGATAGCCAAGGCTACACAGAGAAACCCTGCCACGAAAAACCAACCAATAAAACACCAACCAACCAGCCAACCAACTAACCAATCAATCAACCAACCAAACTAAACCAAACCAAAACAAAAACAAAACCCCTGTCTGTCTTCCGTCTGTCTGTCCTTCTTTCCTTCCTTCTTTCCCTCCTCCCTCCCTTCCTTCCCTTCCTCCTTCCTTCCTTCCTTTCTTTCTTCTTGTGTTTATGTGTGTGCTCATGTGTGTGTGTGTGTGTGCGTGTGTGTGTGTGTGTGTGTGTGTGCGTGAGTGTATAGGCACATGTGCATACTTGTGTGTGCACATAAGTGTGTTTGGAGGCTAGAGGTCAAACTTTGTTGTTCTTGGAGGACATCTACCTTGCTTTTCGAGACAAAGTCTCACATTAGAATCTGGGACTTGCCAGTTAGGTTAGATTGTCTGGCCAGCAAGCCCTAGTGGTCCTAGTCTCAATCTCTCCAGTGCTAGGGCTGTAAGCAAGTGCCAGCACACTTAGCTCTTTACATGAGTGCTGGGGATCAAACTCAGGCACTCATAATCGTGCAGCAAGCCCTTTATTACTGACAAGAGAATTGAGTGGTATCTGCCCAGCTCCTGTAACTACTTCTTCAGTCACACACAAACACATGCATGCATGCATGCGTGTGCGTACACACACACACACACACACACACACACACACACACATGTTCATTTTTCCATTACTTACTTGTTTCTCTGTTTCCCAAATAAACCATCTTCACACAGATGATAGGGATCACGTTGGTATTGATCATGGTGTCTCCAGTGGACTGTGGTACTGTCTAGTTGTGCCTTAGCAAATGTCAGTTAGTGAAAGAATGACTATTGTAAAACCTTGGGAAAGATATTAAGCACAAAGAAAACAGAGTACCAGCCAGTACCAGTTTACCCTGAGTTACTCATGGCTAGCATTTTATATATCTTCTCCATCTTTTTTCCTGCCCATTTCCCTGCCACTCACCTGGCCACACTGACTATCTGCATTAGTTACTTTCTTAGATGCTCTGATGAAATACCTGACCAAGGCAACTCGAGGAAGGAAAGGTTTCTTTTGCCTCACAATTGGAATGAAGTACGTCAAAGCAGAAAAGCACGTTGGCAGGGTCATGAGACAACTGGTGACGCTGCATTTCCAGCCAGGACTCAGAGAGCAGTAAATACCCCTTTTCTCCTTTTCACTCAGTCTGACTCCACCCTCAGAGTGGGTCTACCCATTCAATTAATGTAGTGTAGAAAATCTCCCATAGACAGGCCTAGAGGCTATTTCACAAAGGTGATACTAGATACTGTCAGGTTGATTGTCAATACAAATGGTCTTCCTAATGTTGCCATTGCTTGCTGGTGTTCTATTTCTCTGTTTGACTGTTGACACAGGGAGAGCAAGGACCTTGTCTGTCCCCATGATGATATCAGCTACATTTTCCCTCTCCCAGACAAGACACACAGTGCACATGGCTTTTTTGTAGCTACCCTTGTTTCTCAGTTTGTAAATCTCCACAGCAAATGGATGGACGCTGTGATGCGCATTGGCCTATGACTGGAGCCTTCTGTTCTGACAAGTGCCCTCGTGCTGAAGCTGAAGGCGGAGAGTGGGGGAAGGATAATACGATTGCCTTCTCTCCTTTTGATGGTGTTTGGTCACTGTGGAGTAAATGTACCACATTTTCTGGTGGTCTATGTGCTATTCATTTTCTGGCTCTGAGACTTATTGCGCAGAGGATCAAACGTTCTCCAGGGTAAAGATGGGAATATGATTTGAAGAAAAAAGAAAAGCATGGTATTGCTCACACTAATACACTCTATGAGAGCAGTTCAGTCCTTTACATAAAATATCCAAAGCTTAATCGTGCTATCTAAGAGCTCGTAACAGTCAGTGGTACACTTGTGTCCCTTTCTGTGAGCAAAATGCCCCCAGCACCCTGCCCCTGCTCACTCTGTTCCCTAGACCTTGCAGCTGATATGATCCAAGCCCCACTGTACCTGCCCATGAGAAATGTTGCCTCTGCCCTGTGATGCTGGTGGATGTTCTGGGAGCCCTTCTAGAAGTCTTCTCCCCTCAGTAATCTCTAGGAGATAATAGCCAGATATTTGGAAACTCATGCATTTGTTGTGTTGCCTCTTGGCACTACTGACCCAGTGCTGTGTAGTCCTGTAGGATTAAAGCTTTCCATTTTGCAAAGAAGATTGTTGAGACTTAGAATGTTAGAAAGGAGGAAACAGCAGGCTATTCTAAGGCGGGGATGAAAGATTCTATCCCTCAGGGAAGCCTGGTAAACTCGAAGTAAACAACTCTGTAACTTCAGGAAGTTCCTGAAACTGACCAGATACACTAGCTCCTACCTTCCCAAGCATCTGTAAGTAGTAAAGTGTTAAGAGATAACCTCTGGTAAGCTGAGCTGCCTAGAAGAGACTCAGACCTGCTTAGAAAACTGGAGGGCCCACAGACCAGCCCACCTGCCCAGAAGAAGCAGAGACCAGTCTAGCTGCCTGGAAGAGACTCAGACCAACTGAATGTCCTTGAAAACTCACTCTCCAGCCTGCTGAGCTGCCTGCATTCTGTGGATTGTGCTCCAGGATCCCAGCTTTGTGAGCAGGCACCCATGCTGTGGTGGGCTTTGGTGACATAGCTGTCTTTGGGTCATTTCTGTTCCTGTAAGTAACCCTTCACCTACACTCCTATAAGTAACCCTAATAAAACTCATTGGTTCACCAAATTGGACTTTGGTGAAAGTCTTATTTCAGCCTGTCATTGGTTTCCTATCTGGGCTGAGTAGTCATTTGTTCGTGTCTCCTCACGATTAGTGTCACACAACCCTTAGTGCTCAGGAAAGCAAGCTGTGACATTTTTTGGCTTAGGTAGGTACCAGGGCCTGAGATGAGCCAAATCCTTCCAGTCAGTTCTTTAGCATAGCCCATGCCTCAGGCTTTAGCTGCTTTTCCAGACCGATAACCCTGATCTCTGTGCCAAACCTTCTAAGCTTCTTAGACCCTGGATACAACCTCATACCCCATCACGGCTCTCCAGGTCTCACTACCCTGGGTGCAGAGAACTCCCTTCACAGGACAAGGTCAGCCAGGAAGCAAAGGAAGAGGGGACATTCTGTATGAGAAAGACTTGGCAAACATATTTCTATAATAGGAAGACATGTTGGAGTTGAGCTCAGAAGTTTCTGTGAGCGGTGCATCTTAAGTATCTTGTTCTTCCTTCCCTGTCTACTGCTGACCTTTCTGGACCTGAGGAAAGGCCTTCAGCTTTGTGATTCCAAGCATTCTCCGACTCTTGGCATTGTTCTTCTCAATAGGCTCCGGCAGAGCTGCTCTGTGCAACAGCCTGCATTTCCACATTACCATCTCATTGTCTACCCAAGTGTTATAGCCTTACTACGACTTCCTAACTAACTGGCTATTTCAACTTTCATTCCATAAGCTTTATGTCTGAGTGTAATTAAATGAGCATTAAGTCTTTTTTTTAACTAGCAAAGTCTGAAAGTTCTGATATTACAGTAATAAGTGTGAAGTGAATTTTGAATGGCATTTATATCTGTTCATGGGCTCTAAATGTTTGATTTGCATAACTAGTTAAAATATCAGGGCAGCATATTGATTTAATTCCATCTTAGAAAACTGTTAATTAATAATGATAATAAATGTGTCAGTCCTTTATTATCTGCTTTGAATTGGTGATGATAGCTATATTAATACCACTTCAGTAATAGACCTCTGCTGGCTATTGTTGGCAAAGCTTTCAAGGCTGAAATCACCTGCAATCAGAATTTAGAAAATTTATTGCAGATCAGTTTTAAAAAGAACAGCCATTCCATCATATATGTAATTTTCTTAACACCTAAATTTTAATTTAACATTTTATTTACATAAATCACAATGATCAGAAACTTCAAGAGGATTTGAAACAAAGGCACTTTTTCATTTTTATGTGCTGCGTTTTAAGTTGTTTGATGGGAGGACTAGGTAGAGGGTGGGATGATTTCTGTGCAGTTGGTAAATCCATGGTCTCCCTGCTTCATTTTCTTCCTGCATGGACCTTCTTTGGCTCTCATCTTATAGGAAGAATCTGATGGTTCTATTAAATTGTCTTGGGGACCATGTGTTGAGGGAACGGTGGCTTATACAGGTAGGAAGCGTGGCCTTTCTCTTTCTGAATCTTTCAAGGTCAGCCAGAAATTTAGGGGCCTGTTTTACCTCTCTGTTGCTTGCTGCTGACCCATTACTGGGTTTCTGGATGTCATGGGTGACATGAGTGTTGCATTCCCTAGCACTGAGAGTCCCTGGGCATCAGTAGAAACTGCCTACAGGGTTCTCAGACTCCCAATCTCCATCACATCCCACAGCCATTATGGTGATTGAATGTGTGTTGGAATTTTTTTTAATCTCTCTTTAGTTTCTGCAACTATGAAATAGGTAACTTGTCTGGTTAAATGAGATTGGATGAATACTCACGTGTGTACCACAGGGGTTTGCACCCTTAAAGTATGCAGTGATTGGCAGTCCATTTTATGTTGTCATCATGACTTGTTCATCCGCAGGCTGGAGAAGGCCTTGGGCATTTTCCATCCTTGGAATCATCAGCTTTAGTAACTGCAAGTCTGTGTCAAGGTGCTGGGAGAGTTTGTTCCTTTTTACACCAGTTTCCCTCTGGGCCTGACTTTGCATGCCCACAACATCTGTTTTCTTTCCTCCCTTCTTCCCCTTGGTTTATCTCCAGAGGTGTCGATAAATGTGGCTTCTTAAGACTCCGCTTAAACTTGCTGACGCCGTATGGTTTTATTGTTGACCTCTTAGGGAACAAATTTCTAACCTTGAAGCTGTGTTGCTACATAATTTCTCAGTGGCTTTATGACACACTCAGATCTCATAACCTCCTACTCTAAGCCATGTTTCTTCCATATCACCTGCCATTTCTCTCTTGTAGCATATGGGACCACACTAGAACCTAGTAGAAGATCCCAGTTCTTTCTTGGTGCTCATTTCAATCCAGATTATGCCTTCTTTGATGCAGATCTCATGTAACCCAGACTGACCTCAAAGTGAATATTTAGTCAAGTATGACCTTGAATTCCTGATCCTCCTACAATCTGCCAGCCAAGTGCTGGGATAACAGATATGAGCCACCACATCTGGCTTATGCGGTACTTGGGACCAAACTTAGAATTTTTTAATTCATCTATTTATTTCATATCCCAGCTGCAGCTTCAGCCCCCCTCCATCCTTCCCTCCCAATCCCTCTCCCCCATTCCATCCTTCCCACTCTCTAAACCCCTCCTCTTAGGTCTCCATCAAGAGAAGGACAGGTCTCCTGTGAGTATTAATAGAACATGGCATATCAGCCATGTTCTATTTTTTCATGCTGGGAATACACTCTACCAACTGATCTATGCCCCCAGATCATGCCTCCTTTGTGTGTGTGTGTGTGTGTGTATGTGTGTGTGTGTGTATGTGTGTGTGTGTGTGTGTGTGTATGTGTGTGTGTGTGTGTGTGTGTATGTGTGTGTGTGTGTGTGTTTGTGTATGTGTATTATATTCAGATTCCACCAGGCAGTGAGCATTGTTGACCCCCAGCTTTTCCCCCAACATATATTTAAAAATGGGGTGCCTTGGCCTTGAGACTGGCTCTCTACTCCTCTGTGTACACTATCCTGCCAGACCTTTAGACTTTCTCCTTCCTTTCGTCTTTCCCTTCATGTTTCCCAGAGTGGCCTTGAACTCGTGGGCTCAAACTACCATTTTGTCTCAGTCTCCTGAGTAACTGAGTCTACAGGAGACTGTTACCATAACTGGCTAGTCTCTCAATTTCTTAATGAGAAAACCCCCATGTAAGGCTGGTTTTGTGTCAACTTGACACAAGCTAGAATCATCAGATACGGAGGAGCCTCAGTTGAGGAAATGCCTTCATGGTATCTAGCATGTAAGGTATTTTCTCAGTTAGTGATTGATGGGTGAGGGCCCAGCCCATTGTGGGGTGGTGCCATCCCTAGGCTGGTGGTCCTGGGTTCTGTAAGAAAGCAGGCTGAGCAAGCCATTAAGAGCAAGTCAGTAAGCAGCACTCCTCCATGGCATCTGCCTTAATTCCTGCCTCCAGGATCCTGCCCTGTTTGAGTTCCTGTCCTGACTTCCTTCAATAATAAACAACAATGTAGAAGTGTAGGCTGAATAAGCCCTTGCTGCCCTCACTTGATTTTTGGTCAGTGTGTTTCACTGCAGTGATAGAAACCCTGACTGAGACGCCCATGTGTTTGTTCAGGCCTGTGAAGGGTTATCACAACTTCTGAGGAGTGCAGCTTTCCAGCTTCTACGGATGTGTCTCCAGCTGATCGCTCCTCTTCTGTCTTGGATTTCTCTCTTGGTGAATGGGAATATAATTTGCCTTGACATCACTGGCCATCAGTGCCACAGTGAAGTGGGCCTTCTTTGACTGGAAGTGACAGTCTCTGGCCTCTGTGACCTTGTTTCCATAGATTTACCATGAAACAGTTTTATATTTTGCAAAATAGAGTGATCTCCTGTGACTAGCATTGATGTGGGTTTCCCCCTGGTTCTTTGGGAGGGTAGATCTGTTTCCATTGATCCACTCTAAATTGATTTTCCTTATTCTGGCATCTGGACACATTGCTCTTAGGCTGCCCAAGATGGTGCTTGTCACTGTTTGTCATTTTAGTCAATGTTAGATGACATCACATGCTGTCTCCTTATAGGGGCCCTTCCTCTTAATTCACTGGTTCCTGGTGTTCTGAGGCCATGGCTGACTATCTGGCAACCTTTTTACTCCAGCTATTTCTGATCACAGTAGTTCAGCATCCTGGAGAGAGTTGCCTGCTTTCATGGTTTGGATGTAAAATGTCTCTGACAGGCTCCTAGGCTTGAACATAGTTCTTAGCTGGTGATTGTGTTTTGAGAGAACCCCTGGGAGGTGGAGGCCAGCTAGAGGAAGTGGGCTGCTGGGAGGCCACTGGAGCTTTTTAGCCTGGCCTGCTTTCTCTCCCTGTTTCCTGGACCACTGAGTTGCAAGTCAAATCGATCACTGCATGCTCCTACCACTACAGAACCATCATCTCCTTTGGAGAGCCCTCCTCACCGTGGCTGACTGATCCCTGCAAACCGTGAACCAACACAAACCTCCCTCACTTAATTTGCTTCTTTCAAGTGTTTGTTATAATGATAAGGAAACCCATGGGCACAATTAAGAATGTGTCTTTCCCTGTTGGGATAGTCTAAGATCTACTCAGAGGGAATATCATTTGGAAGCCATTGTCAAAGATGGGTATTTAAAAAAATGCTTTTGATACAGTGGATTGCTACATAGCCCAGGCTGGATTTGAATTAGCCACCCTCCTGCCTCATCCTCCCAAGTGCCGGGATTATATATGTGTGTGGCCATGCCTGACAGGTGTGGCATTTTTGAAGGAGATTACTTGTGGGATGAGAAGACCATCCATTGTGGTCTTTTCCCTTCAGAGACGCATCACTCACAATCTGCCTGTTCTCAGCACTTTCCAAAAATGCTCTCAGGCAGATAAGGAAGGGTGTTTAATGGATCTATTGGAACAGAATGGATTTATTTTTCTTTTTTCCCTTAGAAGCCTCTCCAGGAAGATCCAACTTTTTGACACTGTGCCATGACATTGTTGTCTACAAATGTGTTAGGTAGCAATCATGGCTGCTGGGATACATGTGGGCTTGGAGGTTGGATGTGCCTACAACCTTTAAAGTTTGAAATTTATTAGCCTGTAATAGCTCAGATGGAATATGAGAGATGGTTTAACTAGAAAGTATGAGGTTTACATGGGATGGTGAGATGGTTTAGTAGGAAAAGACGCCTGTGGTGCAATCTGAATTTGATTCCTGGGACCCTGGAAGGAGAGAACCAACTCCTGTAAGTTGTCTTCTGACCACCCTACATATACTACACACACACGTATACACACACAATGCACACACATGACAAAGTAACTTTAATAAAAAAAATTAAAATGTATAATGCTTACAAAATATTTTAATCTTCTAAATGTGTATGTTTTAGAGCCTAACTGGACTTATAAAAGTTGAGTATTCCTTATCCAAAACACTTGGGACTAGAAATGTTTCTCATTTTAGATTTTCTTCCAGATTTTGAAATGATATTTACACACGCACGCTCACGCACACGCACACACACACACACATCTGTATTTTTCAAGATATCTTAGGGATGGGATTAAGTCTAAGCACAAAATTAATTTTTGTTTCATATGTGCTTTTCATACATAGCCTGAAAGGATCACATGGCATAGGATGTTCAGTGCACCTGTGTTTTGTCTGGAACCTGCCAAGTAAGGTCAAGTGTGAATCTAACATCACCAAGGTTCAAAGTTCTACAATGTGGAGAATTTCTAGTTTTTAGTTTAGGGACATTCAATGTAAGTTAAAGTTTGCTGGGCAATGAAACAAGATTATTCTGTGTCCTTTTCTCCTCCCCTTCTTTCTAATATAGGCCAATAGTAGGGAAGGAATAGATATGGAAATAATGAAGGAAGGGAGCTTTTACCTATGCCAAGGGCAAGGAAAATACTAGAGATTAAGAAAATAAACTAACAAAAGCACTGTTTCAAAGTCTTTAAATTTTATTTAAAACCTTTTTGTGTGTGTGTGCCTGTGTGTGTGTGGGTGTGTGTGCGTGTGCATGCATGTGTGTGTGTAGAGGTTCTATAACCGGGGCAGAGAGTCTCTGGCTTTTCTACGCCGCTGAAAAGGCAAGCATTTTCTTGTTGTTGGTTTGTTGTTTGCCAAAATTTTCTTTCTGAGTCACAGGACAGACAGCCGTTTTTGCTCTAGGGGTCCCTGGTTGAGGCTGGCTGGTGCCTTGATAGGGTCTCTGTTGGTGAGAATTTTTCTTTTTGACAGAGCCACTGAGTGTTTGTGACAGGGTTTCTTGTGGTGGATAGGGTAGTGGGGTCCTGGGAGAGCAAATGCCTGGCAAAGAAGAAGTGAGCAGTGCACACTCATGGAGGAAAGATGGGGTGGCAGGCCAGGGGACGTCTCTGGAGTGACCTTCCAGGGCAGCGAGACTTCTTCACATTTTAAAAACAGAAAAATATCAAGTCCAAACTTTTTGAAGTGAAGATATTTTGTGTAAACTTCAGTTTACACCCCCAGCCCCATCCATTCATCTCTGGTGGGAACCTTTTACAGACTAACCTTTGAAATGGGGAGAGTTCCAAATTCTGAGCCTATATGCTGAAACAGGAAGGATTGGCTTGTATGCTTTGGTGGGAGTGAGGTAGATGATCCACTGTGCAGATTTAAAATATATGTGCTTTTTGAGGCAGGGTTTCATGTAGCCCAGGCTATCCCAAAACTCATTATGTAGCTGAAGATCTAGCTAACTCTTTCTCTTCCTCCCAGCTGCTAAGATCAGCAGGCCTGTGCCACCATGCCTGGTTGGTGCATTGTTGAGGACTGAACCCGCAGCCTCATGCAAGCTTGGAAAGCATCCTACCAACTGAGCCACATCTCCAGCCCCCAAAGTTGTTACTGTAGAAAATGTCTGGTTCAAGCATCCTCTTAGATGGGCTGAGCCCTTTTTTCCACTCTGTCTCAGTCTTTCTGTGTATTTGTGTTCTTTAGCCCCAGCTGTTTGTGATATTTCACTGTCAAATACATAATTAACAATTTTGTAAGCCAAGGTTAGTGATGTTTTTTACATTCATGCATTGAATATTTTTTTTTAGCCCAAAGCCAGTTTTGTCTTTTTAATTTAATGTCCTCCCAGCCCCTTCTCCCTCCCCAAAAAAAATCCTGTTTCCAGAAAATTTGTTGTTCTTACATCTTTCCAAAGAGTGAACAGTATCAAAGTGGACTCGGGAGTACAGACGTGGAGCTGGTGTGGGATCGCTTTGGAATTCAACGCTGGTTGTGTAGACAGAGCCGATGACGGATCCAGTTGTGAATAATTCTTTTGAAATGGATGATGTCATTGACAGTTTTATAACTGGGATTTTACTAGTCTGGAAGGAAGTGCTGGAATATGGGTGAGAGTAAGTCACCACTGAGTGTCAATAAAATAAAAGCCAGGAGTTAAGAAAGTTAGGCTGTCTACGTTTTTCACATTGAAAACACAGATTGCAAGAGGTTCTCATACCGTATTGTGTTTTGTTTGACATGTTATCTTTATGTCTTTGTTTTTGATAACAGGAAATTTATTAATATGATCATCACATGGGATCAGTCAAATCCTCTTACTGGAGTTCAAATTCATTTTGAGAAAATGACCACTGAAAACTAGGAGTGGAGCCCTGCCCTGCTGTGGTGATGTTTCAGGTCAAAAGCAGACATCCTCTTTAGCGGCCCAGCCTTAGGCACAGAGTGTCCAGTTCCACTAGGATTGAAATCCAATTCCTTATTAGATTCTAGAAGGTAATGCATAGAGAGTTTTGGGGTGCTCCCTGCATCAATCTGACCATTAGGCATTCTGTATTTTGGTCTTAATATTGCAGCACATAGAAATATAAATTTACTTTCTAACTTTCAAGGAACTGCAGGTTACACACACAGCATCATCTCTAGCTCTTATTAAAGGCCTACAAAGATGAAGTCTGTGTTCCTGAGTGTAAGGTTGAAGCAGAGGATGGTTGTCAACTGTAGACACACAATGTCATTCTTCAGGTCACTGGCCTTCATCTAGCTCAGTTCACTGCTCTGTTACCTACCTGGCCTAGTGAGTTGATAGCTGTTCCCTTAGATGATGCAGCAAGGTAAGAGGTAAGGATGAAAAGGAGGAGATGCAAATACTAGTTCTGAGTGAGTTCGCTAACCTAGAAACATACACTAACTAAAAACTATTGCCTCAGTTACACTTGCTTTAGAAACAAATAAAGAGCCATGTAATAAGATAGGGAATGTGGCAAAAAAAGAGGGTGTCTCATTGCCAATGAATGATGACATCTGGTTACAAATCAATTTAGAAAGAAATAACGAGTGTGTTATTTTAAACAACAACAACAAACCACAACCCTACAAAATGTTACCAAAAAGAGCAAAGTTAGATGAACATTCAGCAAAGTGTTCCACTCCCACATAGCATCCGTAAATAAATTTAGAGACCATTATAAAGGTTATTTTCTCAGTTGCAGAGTTTGTTAGACTCCTGGCCACTTTTTAGAGAAATGTTGCAAGTGGCTGGTTTCCTTGGCTCTGGCTGCCTTTGCTACTAGGACTAGTTTGGGCCATTCCTGGGAAATGGGAGAGAGGGACCCGGGCTCTGGTAACCTTTGCACAGCATTTATGTTTTGAGTTAGCAAACTCAGCAGTTGATAAATGGCTGGCTGGGTCTGTGCTGTCTTTAAGGAACTCTTTGTCAATGGCTAAATTATTATTTAGCTTTCTCAGGAACCAGCTACAGCTCGGGTGGCCTGGAGTCCTGGGAATTGGGCCCGGGTGCCTGAGCAGGATTTGGCCATTCACAAAGCATGGCCTTGGCTTCCCACTCCCCACTTGGTAATTTTTGAGGTGTTGAGGCAATCATTTTCTGGGTAGTTTGTTTTTCAGCTCTGTTTTCTGAGGGGTTTGAGTCTGGATGTGAAATGTTCATTTCTGTCTGTGTCATTTCTGGAAAGTGATCTTGCATGTGGTTATACATACAGAATGAATCTAGACTTGGGTTAAAATTTTAATGTTGCCATACAAGAGTGGCATGACATTTGGATATTGAGCAAATCACGGAACCATCAGAAGCCCCAGCTTCTTACATAAAAGAGTAGCAGACATAGAGTAAGATGATGTGGTCCGGGACCTAGCATAGAGCTATGACGCAATGCTCGCGGCCCATATTAGCCACTTAGATGTCTATCTTCTAGACTCAGGAGCACAGGTAATTTTTACTGCTTTCATTTTAAAAAATGAGACATAGTATTTATAAAATGGGATGCATACTAAATCATTGACTTTTGCCCCAATGAAAATAATAAAAGTTTCTAAATTGATAACAGTGAAGTGTGTGTGTGTGTGTGTGTGTGTGCATGCGCGCGTGTGTGTGTGTGTGCATGCGCGCGTGTGTGTGCGTACGTGCATGTCTAGGGTAGAGGATGAAGTTGAGTGTCTTTTTCGATGGCTCTCCACTTTGTTTACTGAGGCATTGTCTTTCACTGAGCCTGGAGCTTGCTGATTCAGCTAGTCTAGGTAGCCAGGTTGTCCTAGGGATCCTTTTTTCTGCCTTCTAAGTGCTGGGATTACAGGTAGACCCCCATGCTTGCGTTGGTTTTATGTGGTCCCTGGGGATCTAATCTCTGGTTTTCATTCCTGTCTGATGTAGTAGCATTTCATTTGTATTTTAATAAATAAAGCTTCCAGGAAGATCAGAAGTATAAAACAGCCACACTGGCCTGCCTTACATACCAGGCAGCAATGACACACACCTTTAATCCCAGTAGCCACAATAACACACACCTTGAGTCTCAGTAGCTACATTAGTTTGCCATAGAAACCAGGCGGTAATGATGCACACCTTTAATCCCAGAACTAGAGAGGAGGCAGCTCTCAGTCTTAGTCTCATTCTGAGGTTTCCTGGAGGCAGGATCACCAGTTTCGGACTGAGGTCAAGGTAAGAGCCAGTGGCTGGCTGCTTTGCTTTTCTGGTCTTCAGGTTTTCTTTATGTATCAAAACACAAATAATATGCCACTACAGCCTGATAAGTGTTTTATTCAACAAATCATTTCGCCCACAGAGAAAAGTTTATTGATGAAATGGTAAAAACTGAGTAAGTATCAGCAGCCTTGATGCTCTTCTTGTGACCCTTCATTCCGTAACACAGCAATGCTAAGAACTCTCCCCGTGTAGCCTTGGCAAGGCCTGTCTGTGTTCCAACTGTCTGGATCCGCAACACACACGTGGACAATCCAAAAGCCAGTCAGCTTGAGGCAGCCACTCTGTGGCTGGCACACTTCTTGGATGTGCCACACCATTCATTTTTCACAGGTAAGAATGATTTTGCCTGTTCTGTTGGAGAGGGCAGTTGTGAATTGAGCGATACGAGTTTCTACAGAATGAGACCGGAGGAGTGAAAACATGAACTTCTTATTCTCCGACTTCACAGCTGACAAAGTCAAGCAGAGTATAGTTTCTTCCTCCTGGTGTCGGAACTGAGACTCACTGATGGAGTTGACCTTCATGTGTGAATGAATTGTTTGTATCCCACTTTGGTTCTGATTGACCCATGCTTGGATCCTTTCCCTTGACATCTTGAGGGAATTGGTTCTAGGCCTCAGTACCAAAGCCTGAGAAACTCAAGTCTATTATATAAATGTTGCACTATCAGCATGTAACATATAAACATATTTATGTATTCTTAAAATATAAAAGACATTTGCAAAACCTTATATGTGATATATGCTGAGAGTTGTTATTACAGACTAACAAGAAAAGAGTATACATGGTTAATTGGAGAGAATTGTTTTTTTAAAAAATGTTCCTGGTCCATGGTTGGTTGAGTCAAAGGACGTGCCATTCGTGAACCTGGCAGGCTCACTGCAGGTGTGTATTGCCCGTGGGCAGGGAGGTTGCAATGAGCATGGTGTTCTTGATTTAGGTGCTATTGGCAGTATATTAACAGGAAAATGGAGTCAGATAGAGGGTGGAGCAACAGACAGAGGAAGGAGCAGGGAAAGGGAGCAGAGAGAAGCGATGCAGAAAGAAGGGCGACTGGGGTGCACCACCTGCTTCCAGAGGCAAGTTGTGTAATGGCTGTCATCCTGGAAGGCACACACAGCTTGTTCTTCAAACTCGGATGCGGCCGAGCTGCCTTCCAGAAGGGAACAGCTGAACTTCTTTTCCAGGAATCTAGGTTTTTTTAAGATTTATTTTCCATGGAGAAAAAACAGCTCCGGTCACATGCTGCTTCTGCCTTCCCCTCTGGGCCTCGGCTGTCTTCCTAACAGGCAGCTGCCCAGAGTGGAGTGTGGCATTGTTAAGCAGGAGGGGTGGCCAGCCTGTCATCCTGTCCAGCTAGAACCCGTAGGTTGGAGGCTCCTGACAGCAACCCCATCTGTGCTATGTGCAGAGCACCCGAATCCTCGCTCATTAGGAGGAGAGTTATTCCTGAGCACCTGAAATACTGGCAGCCAACTGGAGTTCCTTGAGTAGATTCTTTCAGGTCTCCTTTGTGAGGACAGCATCAGAGAGTGGTGGTTCCCACATCTTTTTGTTGTTGTTTTTAGCCCGGAGAAGCCACCGGGCTTAAGGAGGTGTGGGAAGCTGGGGCGCCACCCATGTCACCAAGCTCCTCTGGGCACTAGCCTCGGCCTTCTGCACACAGAAGAGCTGCCGTTTGGGTAGAAGGTGGTTTGGACTGTAAAACTTTTATTTGTTTTCTGCTCGGTCTTTAGGAATGTGTTTCCCAGGATTGCTTCTTCAATGGCTTTGAGGTTAAAAATATCATCAAAAATGAAACCAAGTCTCCTCAGAGGAAAATTTCTAAGAAAGCTTGTTTAAGTGGTTTGGGGAGGGGGGTTATATTAGTTAATGATTTCTTAAAAATTTTGTTATTTTTCTCTCCCGTTTCCCTCCTTCACTCATACTTCTTTCCCCAGCCTCTTCGTGATTTGATGAAACTGTTTGTGATGTCCAACATATATTTTCCTGCTCTCCGTATGTCGTACTTGGCAATTTATAACCGTGATCAATGTTGTGACCTTAGGGAAATTGCTTATATAATTATAGAAAGTTTACAGTCATAAGAAAAGGAATGGGGAAAATATATCACTGGAAAATATAAATATGTTTAAATTACATTTAGGATTTGGAATAGTTCCTTGCTTGTGTTTTACAGAGTAATCTGTGATTTAAATCAGGTTTAGTTGTGTTTCTTCCCCCCTAAATTGGGTATTATAAATCAAGAATGGTTGCTGGATATAGCACACAAGAGGATTTCTTATACATTTTAATGTTGCATAAGTAAGAAATACCAGTAGTTCAGCAGTAAAATTGCAAATGTAAGCAAAAGTGAAGATTTTTCCAAATTTAACTAGGTTGCATTTGTTTAGTAAACTCCAGCCATAATTTACTGTTTTATTACGTTTGCCTTGGAGATCTGGGCTGACTTTTTCCCTTCCTTTTCTTTAGAAAGAATAAGGGGTACTTCATTGTAATTGCTTGAAGCTAGGGAAAAGCATGAGCGTGCCATTTCGCCTTCACACCTGTGATATGTAATATTTAGAAAAGAATAAGGGGAAATAAGAATTCTGCTTGAGATGACATGCATTTGTGAGTGTGTAGGTCACATGAAGTGTTGGGGTAGGATCAGAGAGTCCATTGAGCTTTCTGTGGTGGGAACATTTTTGACATTCTAAGACATTCCAGGCCCAGTTTTGCAGGTGTGACCAGAGTCTATGTCCTGGTCAGGGTGCAGCTGGGAGAAGGCCTGCCATTTAGTTTGATTGTGAATGGTTTCATGGGGCTGGAGAACCTTCTAGAATGTTGGGTAAGAATCATTCAAGATCAATTTCCATTATGCCTTGTGGGTGAATTTCTGTATGGGAAGAGATATTAAGGGTTCCAAAATCAGTGTTGGCATTGGAGAGAAGAAGCTGGGTGGAGGAAAGAGTCTCGTTCAGCAATGTGCCCTGGCATGCATTTGGTTCTCCTGTCATAGGCTGACTGTCTCCTGTCTCCCCTCCTCCTACTTGGTACTTCAGATGACGAACCCAGACCTGGGCTTGGTTTAACTGTGGTTTGAGAGAAGTGAACTCTGGGATTGGGTTGGATGATGTTGATTAATAGGAGTGAGAGGGTGAGAGACTCCAGGGCCAAGCAGTAGGTCCATCTTGGTGGCATCTGATGTTGATTGGCTTTGTCCTGCGCGGCTGCGCTCGGAGAGCGGACATTAAGATTAAGTGATGCTGTCGTGTTGAGGAGCACGGCACTGCATCATTCGGGGAAGAGACAGCTGGGGTGGTTAATCCTTCATCACCAAGGGAGCCCTGCCAGCAGAAAGATATACAGCCAAAGATAACCCTCCATAACTTGTGCTAAAGATCAGAAAACTTTGAATTCACATCCATCTGCTTAGTCTGGGGTGAAGATGAAAGATAGGCAGAACAGGAAATAAAAAACTCCTGTGGGATTAATCTTACGCATGGTATGTAGCCCACAGAGTGAGCAGGCGGAAGAGAAACTTTTATACAGCGTTTAAAAAGGAGATTCAATGTTCCCAGCTTCATAGCAACAGCTTCAAGAAAAATTCTGTGCTACACCCTGATTTTCTTGTTGCCTGGCTGTCATTTGTCCTTCAAATGTGGTTTCCACAGGCAGTGCTATGCTTGTAGTGCTTTGTAAGCAGGTGCTCTTAATTGCATGTGTTAGGGCCAAAGCGTTCAGACAGCTATGCCAGAAGCAGTTGATGGCCAGTAAGAACAGACTGTTTTCTTCACCCACCCCTCCTGCTGCTTTGTGATTTTAGCAGGATATACTCCCAGCATCCAACCGTGCATCTATGTCTGAGTGTGGATGTGAAGTTCCTTCTTGGTGACTAGCCCTGAACAGCTGCAATGATTTTATACATCACATGCAATTGCATTCTGCATTGTTGTCATACCAAAGTGATGTGAGTGAGGGTGGATGTAGAAATCAGGGAGGCAAAAAAACCAAGGCCCCATCTCACATCTGTAGCCTCTCTGTTTCCACAGCGGACAGACAGGGAGGCTCAGGTGGAAGGTGAGACTGCTTGGGGACAAGCTGGAGCACTGGGCTCTGTCCTTAAGTGACTTTCTGGGTTCCAAGGGAAGCATTGGTGGCTTTGCTTGTTGTCCTTTTTGTTTCTGTGCAATGGATTATTTTAGTCTTTCTTCCCCCTGGCCAGTCTAGTGTGCGAGCATCTGACTGATGGAGGGTTCTCCTTTTGTGGCCTGAACCATTTGTCTTGCAGTGTCAAGGTAGAAGGTCCCTGTGTTAGGCTCTGCATCCCTTGGGTTTTACCGCCTGCCATTTACTGTCCCAAGCGATGAAGAGGACAGTGTGTGCAGAAGGACACCGTGCAAGCTTCCTAAGCAAGCAGAAGTGAGGAGAGCAACCTAAAGTGAGCGATCGGGGCTTACATTCTCGCAAAACTCTGTGAACTTGAACTCTGGGTCTCCTTAGCTCCCTGACTGTGTAAAAAAACAAAAAGCAAAAGGTTGAAGGAGCTGAGGAGACTTGGCTGAGGGAGAAGAAAAGGCTCTGCCCCCTGGGAAGTTGAAGAGAGAACAGTGAACAAAGTTCTGTGTTTGGGGTTGGGGACAGATAGAAAAAGCCATTCATCTTCTGATTCGCCATGAGCTTTCTGTCTGTATAGCAAACTCACCTCTCAGATTGCCCAGGATGGCCTTGGTTTTGAGCAGGCAAACAACACACTAACATGTAGAAATGTGTTAAGGTTTATGGTTCTTTTGTTTCTTCAACAAAAACGGTTGGTTAAAGGACTGGCGAAGAGGGGTTTATTTTTTAAGCCTTCTTTCCCCCAAAACTTTGTTTAGGGTTTGGGAAGATGGCTCAATGGGAAGATGGCTTGCTGTGCAAGAATTCAAATGCCAGCTCACACTCACAGCTCTCGCATAAGAAGCCAGACATGGTGGCACACATCTCTTACCTCAGCGCTGGGAGGTAGATGCAGGAGGATCAATGTCTTTCCTGTCAGTCTAGCCAAATAGTGAGCTCCAGGTTCAGTGAAAGACCCTGTCTCAAGAAATAAAATGGAGAGAAATATAGGAAGACATTTGATGTCAGTCTCTGGCTTCCACAGGTGTTCAGGCACGCGCGCACACACACACCCCTTCATATAAAAATATAAAAGATCTCTTTTGTCAGGCTGTGAAGTGTAGGTTTCAATCTTGGAAAATACTATGAAAAATTTGGGGAGAAAATACATACTCTAATCTATAGCATAGCAAGTATGGGGTGCATAACACTTGGCCAGTAAAGACAGTCTCACCCATGGGTGTCTCTCACTGCTTGGCTAAGAGGGTGGAACAGAAACTCAAATCCTTAGCGGACTCAGGGAGGTGATGGATCTAGAGTCACCCGTGTGGGAGCGTGGAGGGTCATAGGGAGGTTCTGAAAGGAAAAAGGAATGCAAACTGTCTTCGTTTGTTTTAACATCTTCAGAAATCCCAGGGCTCAGGGGCTGGATGGTTCCACACTGCTTCCCTGCTGAGTATCTAGGCTTGAGCCACTGGCCCCCCTATGTCCAGGGGACCAGGTTGGGGGACTGTTGACATTCTCTTAGATAGAAGGAAAATGGAATTTGTGGGCAGTGTGATATAAGACTCTCCATTTGGGGCAGTGATTGCTTTTCAGGAAATTTTATACTTGGGAACAAATCACTGGGCCAGTGAATGTCAGTGACTGCTGGGTGGTGTATATATTTTTTCTGTTTGGATGCCCAGTTTCCAGTGTTCACTGTTTCCTGGTGAATGTAGGGTTTTCCTCTGCTGGTCCTTAAGGGGCTTTGACAAGTCTCAAGGGCAGCGAGGACTGTGAAGATCCTCTTTGCATCCCATCAGTGTTTGTCCACGTGGTTCTCCATCCCCTCCTTTTCTGCTAGTACAGTAAGCTTATCTATATGGCCAGATCTGCTTTGATTTACACAAATGTTGCAGCCAGCAGGCACTAGACACTGATGAGCACGAACCTTCGAGTCTGCAGGGCCAGGCTCTGCTTCTTACTTGGCTCTGATTCCCCTAGGCACCTTAGTGTTCTCTGTATTCAAGATTTGAAACAGCCATTTTAAATGTTCCAACTGAGACACAACATGGCCAAGTGGTCTTTCTACTGAGTGAGCCTAGAGCCTGGGCTGCAAAGATTCATGGGAGTGACTCCATACCGGGGTCTGGAATCACTAGAAGGCCTGTTTGCACACATGTCTGGCATCTGGACTAGAGTGACTTGATGACTTTACTCTCAACTGGAACTCTGGTACGTGGCCTCTCTGTGTGGCCACCTTGGTAGTGTAGGCCTTTTCCTATGGTGATCCAGGACTTCAAATGCCTGTTTTCCAGGGACTAAGAAAACAGTCACATAGCTTTGTTCCTGAGGGCCAGAAGCCTCAGTGCAATTTCTCAGCATTCTATGGGCGATAGTAACAACATTCTCAAAGGATGGGGAGGAGGCGAGGGCCAGTTCACAGCAGAGGGGTGGACTGACGGGAGTGATGTTGCAGCCATATTTAGAGCATATGCCCCATGTTGCTTTGCTGTGAAATGAAGAGAAATGAACTGGAACTGAAGTTAATTGAGAGGACCACTTCTAACGTAAAAAATATGGGATTCTTTCTCATTTAAATCCAAGATGATTTTCAAAGTGACAGTGTACTTTATTAGAATCTACTTTAGGGTGCCATTTTAAAAAGTGACCCAAGCAATGGAAACTCATCTTTTTGGCAATGTGAAACACACCACGGATGAATGATGGAAGTCCAACTTATTTCCTCAAATTTCTCCCACAATTTTATGCCAAAGCAAAGCCTCTTTTAGTCCAGCTTCATCTCCTGTGACTTGTGAGTAATTAGGTGTCATGCCAGTATCCCCTCACCATTGCTACCAGGGTCTGTGCGGACTGAGTTGAGCTTTTGACTCGTGAGGTCCAGGACTGGCTGTAGATCTAGTGAGTGAATAAAATTTGAAATAGGGTGGGTGACTGCTTGTGCTTTTAGCATCATCTTGAGATAGAAATTGGGACCAAATGGATTGTATCCCTTTTGGAGAAGGCCAAAGCATCATCTTTAGTGATGACACAACTCAGAGCTAGATACAGAAGTCTGCAGAAGGATGGCATGGGACAGATGCCCCAGGAAGTGTCACCAACTAAGTCGGGAAGGGGTTAACATACTGGCTAATGTTTCAGTTTACAGGCATGGACCCTTCTCTTTGTTCTGTTTTATCACACACCTTCATCCATTCAACCTGGCAACCCAACCAAAGAGCTATTTAAGTTGTTACAATGAATCATGGCACAATTTCATGAACTGTGTGATATAACTGAATTTAATTACATTATACAACGAGCCTTTGCCAGCCGGGGGTGCCTGGTACTGGACTTCCTTGGAATAGGTAAACAAATAAACAAACAGGCTTCATTAAATACAATCACAATAGGATGGTGGAGTGGTTGGGTTGTGGGTCTAGCAAAAATGTGTTAGTGATAGCACAGTGGCCCGTGCATGCTGGCTTGTCCCCCAAGGCCTACAAATTGCATAGGCCTTCTTCAGCCTTCTACATGCAGCTGACCTGTTCTCTGGCTTATTAAATGTTCGAGTGAAGAGGTCCTGGGAAGGGTGTAAACTCCATAAATGAGAAGTTGAAAGAAAGGGCTCTACTCCAGCTTCTTTTCACAGAATTCCCTCTCTTGCTGCAGCCTGAAAAGGTGAGTAAACACAGGATCTCTCTTGGGGGTGACTCCTATGTGTGAGTCAAACTTCTTTTTAGGTGTTTCTTGTGTGTTTTTTTTTTCTTAGCGACACACCTCGAGCTCGTAAGTCATCTTTTCCTCATTATTACAGATGAGGGAGTGGAGATTTGGAAAAGCTAGCAATGAACTGAAGGTCACTCAGCTTGTAAGTATCAAGGCAGAGGTTTGACCTGGCTTTTGCTGGTTCGAGAGTCAGAGATAAGGGTGGGTTAGAGGTAGGTAGGAAGAAGGAATGTTGGGAAACCTGGTTGTGCAGGTGCTTATGTGATATACTGTGTCTGACATGTGTCTGGTTGCCAGAGGCCCTAGGATGAAGGACACTGGCAGAGCAGCTATTAATTAGAACAAAGTCCTGAGGATGGGAACTTGACTTCTGGGGTGGAAGTAGGCAGGAGAAACCTAGGATGAGATCTTATATCTTCTGGAAGGGGATAAGAAAGCTTTTAGACCGACTTCTGGCTGGTGGCTGGAGGTAGGAGGTCAAATTGGAAAGCTATCCCTGGTTCTCTCGCAGGACTGTCAGTGACCTGTCGGTGCTATAGCCTGCTTCCCATCTACCCTGACTCCTCCCTTGTCCCTAGTCCCATCCATCACCCTCCTCTTTTTTCTGGTCTCCCTTTTTATCTTTGTCTCCTTTTTCCATTCTTTCTCTTTGTTCTCTTTCTCGTTTTTCACCCCTGGTCTTCAGTGCTCTATGCCTTCCCTTGCTCTTCTCCCCTCCTGAACATTTAGTAGTCCACCCCACTATGCACCCCCACTACCACCTTCAGCCCACCCCTGCCCAAATCCCCTCCTGCACATCCTTTTCCTACAGACTACATAAATATATATATATTTTAAGTCTGTTTTCCTCTTGGTTGTGTCAGCATATTTTAGACTGCTGGGCTTTGCATGTTTTGCAGCTGGTTTTGATGCAGTTGTCAAATGGTGATGGATGACTATCATCATTTAAAGTGTAAAAGAAAATGCCTTGGCACGGAGAGACACGATCAACCGCCGTCTGCCAGCCGGGATAGGCGCGGCCACCATTCTCCCCTTCCCTCCCCCTCCTCCCGCCTCTGCCCATGCTGCCCTTGCCAGAATCTACAAAAGTCATCGGGAAGCCATGCGGTACTGGGCTCTTGCCTTTTTACAATATCACTTTGGTAGATGTCAGATCATATGAAACGTCAAAATTCATGTGGCCTCCATGAAGAGATATATTTAGTGGAGCTGCCGCATGCCTCCATGCTCCCCCTGACACTGACATATTAGTTATGCTGTCTTTTGCAATCTGATATCTTTAAATTTGCCACCTTGTTAAGAATTGATTAATGTGATTCCATTTCACTAAAGTAATTGGCTTGGCCTGTTGTAAAAAATAATCAGCCCCCTCTATGGAACAAATGCTAGGACATGCTAATGAGGGAGTGAGTTCGTTGCCTTGATGGCGTGGACTGACAGTTATTAATGATTGTTATGATAAACAGACGAGTGTGAATTGGGATGAGTTGGGCAAAAGTGACAGTTTAAAAATAACGTATACTGGAAAGTACTAACGAAGTAATATACTGTTAGGAAAACAATCATGCAAGTTGTCAAGGGAAGAAGTGTAATTATACAGCCGCACAGGCTGCTTAGGAGGACAGGGACCTGCCTGATAATGGACACATTTTTTTGTTGGCAAGAGAGAAATATGTTGTGGCAGAAAGAGGTGCAGATTGATAAATTAATTGGTCCTTCCCATAGCTCAGAGAGCAAACTTGGCCGGGAGTCACCATGCAGAATAGGGAGATGGAGTTTGCCCGGCGCCTCTTTTCCCCAGGACCTCCCTGACGCCGCCTGCCAGACTTTGCCCAGACTTCTCTCATCTTCTCTTCTCACTCCTTCTTCACCAGTGGCAACAAGTCCTAGTTAATACGTCCCAAGGCTGTCTGTGAAGACAATGACTTAGAGCTGGAGCACTTGCAGCCCTGTCCATTTTCTAAGACCCCAAAGATTATAAGCATCCTTGTTATATATTGTTACAAGCATCCTTGGCTGTTGTGGAAGTCATTCTGGGCCGTTTCCAGCTCCATGAAGGAGACCATGAAGACTCACAGGCTGGGGATCCTGTAGGAACAATGTGCCAACTCTATGTTTGCAATGCCAGCACTTGGCTGAGGGCTGTTTGTGTAACTGTAGAAGACAGGCGTGACATGGTGTGTGTTGTATTTGTGTAGGGGATGAGGCTCCTTTGCAGGAGTGGTCAGAGAGGACCATGGGAAGTGTGAGGAGAAGGGAACCCTATTTCCAAGGGCGAGTCAAATGAGTGGAAGCCAAGCATGGCTTTGCCACTGGGCTTTGCTGCATAGACAGAGAAGGCAGACAGTTAGCAAGGTGGAAGAAAGGACACAGCATACCTCTGACACAGCTGTGCTTTGGAGTTTGTGTCTTAGAAGTATTCTTACTGATGTTAGCCAGTTTAAAATAGCATGCACACAACTGGAGGGTTTATAGATGTGCCAAGATGTCTCCTGAAACAGAGATCAGATGTGTAACCAGTTCTCCTAGTGGGTGGCTATCAGACGAGGAGAGGGTGAAACTGATGGTTTCCTAATCTCTGTTGGTCTCCATCTCTCTGCTCCTCATCCCTTCTTTTCTCATTTCCTTCTTCTCTGCCACCTCCAAAGAACCAGGGAAATGCGTGTAAGTCCTGAGGCTCACAGATGGTGTTTGCCTGAAGATGGGGCACTGAAAAGACAGTGTTGTCCCTGGTCCCAGTGTCTTAGGAGGGAAAGTGACTTTGGCCAGCTCCATTGCTGAGGTTGAAGGAAAGAATAAGGAGACTGATGATGCCTAGATTGTGGTACCTGGTTCTTCTGGCACAATTCCATCAGGATGTGCATTAAATCACCCTGGATCCCAGGAAGTGGTAGAGCCAGGGTCTCACCAAGGCTCCCTGTCTCTGAGGTAGATACTTCTCATTTGGCTGTGTTTTCTCTACTTAGTATCCTGGGGAACTCCCTTCAGCTCATGCCGGTCCATGGAGTGGAGTTACCTGCCAGAAATCAAAGAAAACCAATCAAAGAACACCCAGGCAAAAATATTCCAGCCTCTGTTTTATTTGGTCTCTGTAAGAAGAGTCACTGCAGGGGACTCTTGCAGAAATGTACTATTTCCATTCAGGTTTCTGCTGCTCCACATATGCAAATACACAGTCACATGGGCCTCGGTTCTGGTCTGTGTGGGGATGTGAGCAGAAACTCAGTCTCCTTATCTGGCCCTCAAGGCCTACCAAGGCTCTGGAGCCTTCCTGTGCAAAGCATCTGGAGCAATCCTAAAATCAACAGAAACTGCCTATTACCTCACTGCAAACTTGACAATTATGAACAAAAGAAGTTTTACTTCTCCAAGCTGGGAACAGAAAGCACTTGCTCCAGGGAAGAAGCGGGTAATTAAGAATTATTGAATGCCTGCTGTGTGCTCCCAGTGACAATGAGGACTCCCTCATTGAGGTGGTCCGTCTCATTTGGGTGGTGGGCACATGCTCATTTTACAGGGGCAGAAACTGGTGGTTAACGGCTGGACCTTCCCAGAGTTGGAAGCAGCAGACATGACTGCTCTTTGCTTTGCTTGGTAAGGATGTTATGGTCCTAAATAACCCACTTAAAAAATAACTTTCATGCACTGTAGAGAGTACAGCTTGGTGGCTCCAAGTCCCTGTGCCTTGTGCCATGTCACCACCAGTTACGACCAAATGGGTTTTTTCCATTGTTGTTTTTTTATAAAAACTGAAACGTAGCAACCATTAATCATTTCACCATGTCTCCCTCTCTTTTAGCCCTGCCTACCATCATGCTATTTCTGTGTCTCTGAACTTGATTATATAGCACAGAGCACCTGGGTGGGTGAATCACATAGCGTTTGTCCCTTTGTATCTGGCATCTTTTGCTTAGTATAGAATCATTAAGTTTCAGTCTGGTGCTATCTTGTTTTGGAATTTCTTTCCTGTTTGACATGTGAGCACCTCATTTGGCCTCTTTACATGTCTCTCTGAACACTAGGGATGCTTCCCCCCATTGGCTCTTGTGGCAATGTGCTATGGATGTGGGTGTGCAGTGTCTCGTGAATATTGTTTATCTGTTAATGGGCATCTGGCTTGTCAATAGTTTGTTAAAACATGTTTTTAGGATTATTTTTATTTTTGTGCATATACAAGTCTGTGTCTTTCTATCTGGCCAGAAGAGGGTGCTGCATCTCTTGGAGATGGAGTTGCAGATGGTTGTGAGCTCTCCAGTATATGTGCTGGGATCCAGACTCCAGTTCATTACAAGAACGGCAAACTCAGCTAATTGCCACAGTGATCACTGACTATTGCCAATGATGTGTGTAAATGTGTAACCCACTTTACTTATCTTGTCCTCTTCCAATGAATATTTGGGTTGGTTCTGCCATTAGCTAGCATCACTGTATGGTTGGGCACAGAAATCTCTGCCTTTGGGTCGTTTGTGGCTTATCTGGAAGCAGAGTTGCCAGGTAATGTGCAGAGAGCAGGAGACTTTGGAACACTTAGCCCTAAATGGGGTGTCTTTATCACTCCCTCCCTTCAAGACTCGGGACCTACACAGAAGGGGAGGTGGAGCCAGAGATGGTGGGTGATGCCATGGAAATAGCCATTTCCAGACACAACCTGACTGGGCCCCTTATGAACTCATGGAGACGGTGACAGCACAGACAAGACCCACACAACCAAACAGACAAAATCTCAGCCCAGAGACCAAGTCCTACCCCCTACCAAAAGCTATTTACAATTGATACCTGCTGAAAAATGGCCATCAGTTTTCTCCAGTGGAGTGTCAGTGGGTGTATCAGCCACAGACTGGGGCCAACATGAAACGGACTCAATGTTGTGTGTGTTTCTTTTCTTCTTTTTTTTTGTTTTAATTTTCTTTCTTTCTTTTGCTTTCTGCTTTTTGTTTTTTTCTTGAGAGAGAAAGAACATGAAGCTGGGCTGGCAGTATCTAGGAGTTAGAAGAGGGAAAGAAGATGATCAAAATATACTGTATGAAAACATTTAAAATAAATAAATTAAAAAAGAAAGAGTGAACTGACCCACAGAAAAAAGTTGTTGGGTCATACTGTGATTGTATTTTTAATTTTTGAGACCCCATCATATTATTTTTATTGCACCTGTTCATGTCTACACACCTCTCAGAGTATTTAAAAATTCCAATTTATTCATATACTGAACATTTTCATTGTTCTAATAAATATTTATTTCTCTCTCTCTGTGTGTGTGTGTGTGTGTGTGTGTGTGTGTGTGACTGCATGCCATGTATGTGTGGTTGCACTCAGAGACCAGAAGAGGGCATGCAATCAGTCATGTGGAGCTGGAGTTCCAGGCTGTGAGAGCTGCCCAGAGTGAGCGTTAGGAACAGAATTCAGTCCTCTAGAAGAATCAGAATTACTCTTAATTGTGGAGTCATCACTCCAGCCTCCTTATTAATTAAAACAACAATAACAGCCAAACAACAACAATCCCCAAATGGCTGTCTTGGTGTTCTCAGGTACGTTTCTGTAACGACCTGTGATTTGAGCACTGTTTCACAGGTTCATTGGCCGGAGATTTTCTCTGGTTGAGTCTTTTGCCCTGACTTTGAATTACATTCTGTTTCTGCTGTTGCTTCCCTTAGAGTTTTTTTATATATTCTGGCTATTAATCCTATATCAAACATGGGCTTTGCAAGCCTCTTCTTCCTTTTTGTGGATTGCTTTCACTCTGTTTATGGTGTCTACTATACTAGATATGCAAACTTTAGATTTTGATAAAAGCCCAATCTGTCCCCTTCTCTTGCCTATGGTTTTGATGTAGTAGCCAAGGAATCATTGCCACTCATATTATTAGGAAACTTTTCTCCTTTATTTTCTTCTCAAGATTAAAAATTTTTGATCCTTTTTGATCTGATTTTTACATATGGTGGTAGGTAAGGGTTTAGCTTTCTCAGCACCATTTATTGGTTTCCAGTGGAGGGTCTTTCTCTTGTAGAAGTCATTTGATTATATATTTAAGAATTCATTTCCGGACTCTCTATTCTTCTCACTGATGATTCAGTAACGTTTTATCTCCTCCTTAAAATTAATGTCGTTTTTTCATTAAAAGGTTAGGAGTAGTCTCCTGGGCAGGGTTCGGTACATGGGTTCTAGACTTGGCTAAAATCCCAGACCAAACTGTAGTTCCTCTCTCTGCCCTGCCGCCTCAACATTGGAAGAAAAATAAAGGCAATAATATTGACAATTAAAAAAAAACAAGAGACGGTAAACTTGAAATGGTACTCTTGCTCCTTAGAAGGAAGGGAAGGAGGGCCCTCTTCTGACCAGTGGGCTCAGATTCCTGGTGGGTTTGAGGCTATCACCTTCATGAACCTCCCATGACCCTTCTTCATTTAGCCCATGGTGGGCTTGAGGTCACCCCAGAGGTGAGGCTATGGTCAAAGGACAAGCTCCTGTAGTGGGCAAACAAGGCCAGAGAGGGTGATCCTCAGCAGTGTATCCGGCTGTTCCACATCAAAGGGCAGCCTGTCTGTCCTCTGGGGAGCAGCCCTCCGGTGTCTTTCACACTGCTACGCAGGGAAAAAACCAATATTGACTCATCCCTGAAAGTCATCTCCACCATTTCCTCCAAGGTCCCATTTATTTTTCTCTCTTGCTGTTTTTTTTTTTTTTGTCTCACCTGTAGAAGGTTCTGGGTCTTGCCCCTGCTTTTCCTTGTGGATATTTCCACTGTGAGCCTTTGTGTTCAGAGCTCCCAAATGTTACTGCATAATGAAGAACAGGACACGCACCTCAGTACCAACGGTGTGCTTATATGTGTGTGCCACACCTCACACACCAGGAAGCTAGGGGTCATCTGGAAGCCCCACGCGTGGGCTCACAGACAAATCTGCTTCCATGTAACAGACATGGGACTGAGCATGGATTATGTGTGAAGGAGACCTACAATGTGTCGGCACACCATAAGTAGATAGGGTTTCTCTCACTTAAGAATTTCTTCCAGTTTCAGCCTTAGGAGCCATTACTGGGAAGTCTCATGGGCTCTTGAAATAAGCTCATTCTTGTGTCAAGTCTTTGAACTCTAGGAGAACCATGGACACCTCATAGATGCTGTGAGGAGCACAGTGGATCTGGAGAAGGGGCCTTGCAACTGTGCACAGCACTTTCTGCAGCCCTAATGGAAGCTAAGGGCCAACTTATTCTGCCAAGCCTTCCATTGGGAAAGAGTCTTTGTAGGCTTCTAGGATGAGGTTTGGAGCTGTGTGATGTATGTTTTTCTCTTGCATAGAATGCAGATGAAGCTATGGTGTGTGCCCCTCCTCCTCCTAGCACCAAAGGGCATGATCCACTTGACCCTTCCCTTCCTCCATCTCACTGCGATGCTATGAAAATGTAATCAATCCACTTGCTGACAGCTTTTCCTCCCTCACTCTCAAGAGCACCTACTGTATCAACATGACATTTTTAAATCTTGGCTTGTTTTCCAGGCCATGAATTTAATTTCTCAGTGCTCCACCATGTGGCTTTTATGTTCTCAAGTAGAATGTTGTCCAACAACAGTTACCACCATCTTGTTAGTCTCATCCTCCTTTCCCTGGCATGCAAGGTCCAGATAATTTGTAAAACTTCATTGCATCATGGGCACTCAGCCTTGCGTTAATAACCGCCAAGTTCTGACAAAGCAAATTCGACATCCCTCCATGAGGAAAATCCGAACCTCCTGATGGAGTGTAGCAGTAAGAAGATTGGCGCGTCTCTGGATTAGTGGAGGCACTGAAGCAAAATGCTCAATCCTCCTGACCTTTGGTGAGTGGATGGGCCGGTGTAGCCATTGCGGTTATCTTTATGTTCACTGTGTGGACACCAGACTTCTGCCAGGTCAAGACAAGAGCTGTCAGGTCAGATAAACTTAGCTGGGAACTAGCTGTTGTCCTTTCTGTGTCCTGGTGCTTTCCAGAACTCTGTCAGATAACCTGCTTCTCCTCAGAGTTGTTTGTGAATATTTTTGTGAAGTGTTAAGCCTCAACTTTAGGATGCTGGGCCTCCTGTACTTCATTTTCACCTTTGGGACTAGATCTTTGCTTCTGCTAAAATGTATAGTCAGTCATCCTCAGTTCCAGGGTTGTGGTAAACTCTTTCAGAAAATCTTTGGGAGTTGCTCTATACGACTTCTTTCCCCTCCCTCCTTCCTCTTTCTTCTCTCCCTCTTCTTTCTCTGCCCTCCTCATCTTCCTTTTATCTAGCCATGATCAGGAAAGATTGTGTGAGTACAGTTCACTCTGGTAACTTCTTCCCTAGGAACAGTAACCGCCTGCACTAGTTAGCACATAGCTCATTTGTTGGTTCAGATCTTTCATGCACCCCGAGAAAATGTTTGGGAAGCATTCTCAGCACTTAGAGTGCAGATAGCATCTCTAGTACCTACCCTCTTTTCTGGTGGGTGAGTAGTTAGGACCAGGCTGGGAGTTCTGAGGGCTGTCTCTATCATTTCAGGCCAGTCATTTAATTCTCTGGACTTGGTGCATTTCCCTTTGAGATAAGGTGGGCACACTGGCAGTTGCTCAGGGCCATCCCTGCATTAATGGACTCCAAGCTGTCTAAACCAAGGATAGGACTGAAGCAAAGTAGATTTGGGGTATGTGGCTGAGCTAGTGGGCTCTTCTTTCATTCCCACTCCAGGTGAAGAGGAAAGAGGGCATCTGCATTGAGCTGACGAATTTGTCATTCATTAGTCTTCAGCCTATCTCATGAGCTTTAGACAGGCGTGTGAAGGGAAAAGCTTACCCCCTGTTCTGGGACCTTCTTAGTTCTCATAGGATGCACTACAGAAACTAATTGTCACTTTGAGGTGACGGGTGAGGGTGTAGTGTCTAGACGACAAATCACACTCCAGTTCCCGCTCCCCATTGCTTACGTAGAGTCCTGTTCACATCTAATAGAAGAGAAAGGCATGAGAAATCTGAGTTAAAATTGTTTACATTTTTCTCCTTAGCCAGAAAAGCAAAGGGAAGTGGAAGAGATTGGGGTTGGCTGGGTAAATGCTCGTTCTTGCACGGACATGGTCTAAGTGAATAGGAGTTCTTTGCTCCCCTAAGAGAGCTTACATGTATGCATGTGCCAGCCACCTCACAAATCAGGAAGCCAGGAGACAACATAGCAAAACTGGCCACTTCTAATGAGACAAGATCTCTTATTGGCCTGGAGCTCACATTAGGCCAATAAGGCTCACGTGATTGGCCAGTGAGCCTCCGGAATTCCCATTTCACCTGCTCAGTGCTGGGACTACACGTGTGTGTCACCCCACTTGGACTTTTAAGTGGGTTCTAGAGATCAAACACTGGGTGACCCGTTTTCCCATTCCTCCCTCATCTTTTGGAGCAAGTCTCTTTAGTATTCTTGGGTTTTATTGTTGAGTATGAAAATACGCTTCCTTGCATCTCCAGTACGTGGACCTGGGCATGTGCTTCACTTTCACAGATTCTCAAGCTTAAAATAGAAATACATTAAAATAAAAAGACTCTAACGTTCCTTTCTGTGTCCCTCATGGTGGCTGGGTGATAGTACTTTCTTCAGAACTCTGCAACTTAGGTTTTTAAATTTCCCAAAGAAGTTTTTTGTTGTAATGTTTGCTTTGCTGAGTCTGAGTCCCCGCTCACCATCACAAGGGTGCTTTCACGCCGGTAGTCATGTGCTTCCCTCTATGGTAAGAGGAGTCCCCATCACAATGTCTTTTTCTCACTAAAGGATGTGATTGTCAGGAAGCTGGAGAGCCAGGCTGCAGCTGAAAGAGTACTTGCCTGGCTCTGTGGTAACTGTTCTTGGGGATTAGGTGGCTGTAATAAGATGTGGTCGAAGGCTCTACTTCCTGGTTGGGGAAGACACATAGACATATGTCTTCGTGTCGCTAAGCCTTATTTATGGTTTGGAGATGTTGTGCCTTCTTAGAATGTTTCTTGGTTAGTTCGCCAGTGTCATGTGGGTTAAATCCAGACCACCGCCATTTGCCACCTGGCAGTATGTTGGCATTGGCTCACCTAGGTTTCCTCTTGGGACTCCCCGCTCACCATCACAAGACAAAACCAGGAGTGGGAATGACCAGGCACAGCTTTCCTGTCTAGAAGTGGGAAACTGATGATATTTCCACTTCGTGACTACTTATGTCATGCCGGGGTTTGTGTTTTGCCTCTTCTCCCAGTCCTCCCATCTCCCCCTCTTGACTAGTTACTGTTGTAAAGACTGGTCAGCTTGCTTCTCTTAATGTATTTATCTTGGGTGTATTTAGCACAAAATGTAAAGCCAAGCCTCAGGTCATGCCTGGACACAAGCTGTCCATCTCAGCACAGCTTGGAAGAAAGGTTGAGAACGTGAGACAGCTGGCGGTGAAGAGAGCTCTCGGGGAGGAAGAGGACATTTCACATATCCGAAGCAGTTAGAGTAAGAATGGGGAAGGCCTTGTCTCAGAAGATAGGAGTGGGAACAAAAATGAGACCCTTCCTGTTCAGTGTCTGGGGGTCACACTGCTCCTCTTTTAAGTCAAGTAACACTTTTCTTGTTTGGGAGGCTAAACAGTTAAATTAACTTAGCTCTCGTTGTTGGTGGATTTCTTCTAAATGATTTTACACTAGTCATGGAGACTTCAGGCAGTTGTACTTGATTTCTAAACTCTTTCTCCTCAGAACCAGGGAGCAAAAATAGTCTAAGAGCTCTCTCTCTCTCTCTCTCTCTCTCTCTCTGTGTGTGTGTGTGTGTGTGTGTGTGTGTTCACAAAAACACTAATACTATTGAAATTTGGTTAGAATCAACTCCACTGCAGACTTGGACATTTTAAGAGGTACGTGTAACTGGTTAAGTCCCTTTCAGTGCTGTCAAAACAAGCCAAGCTAACTGGTACATTCCCAGTTATAACTGATGCACTTTGGCAGTCTGAAGTCAGCTGCATGTCAGTATGGAGAGCAAACAGCACGTCTGTGCCATCCTTATGCTTCTCCAAGGGCTTTGATCTTCTGAAGGAGATATCACTTCCGAACAGGGAGACACAGTTTGTCAGAGGTTGACCGTCCCCTTGACCTGTGTCTATTATCTGTGAAATTGTTTTAGGACGGTGAATATTCTGTTTTCTCTTTATATCTGTTCTAATTTATTTGTGCTAATGACTTTCTAGCTGGCCCACTGTACACTTGGCTATGTAGAGACAAAGCACCCATGTCCTTGAGATCCCCCTGATCATTCAGTGCTCTGAGGGACTCTTGCTTTGAAGACATGGCAAGGTTATTTGTGTTCAGGGCATGGTTAAGCCAACATGGTCTAATGGTATGGCCGCAGTATTGGAGTCTTCCACAGTGAACCAGAACCTGGGCTCTTGGCAGGAATCTGTGGAGAACAGAACACGGAAGGGTGGCAGATGCCCCCTTTCAGAGTGCCTGTTGCTGCTGTAGGCAGGGAGAAGGCAGGGGTTGGTTCTTTTAGCCTAAAAGGTGTAGGCCTTGTGCCGTCTCTATTGGTGGAGGCTTCTTGTGCTGACAGATGACACATTCTACTAGACAGTGAAGACAGCACTTCTGTGGGGTTTGGCCCAGGTGTGGTGTGTTCCTGAGTCTCTCATTCTCCATCCTGCCTTCCGCTATAGTTTCCAGCTCCTCCCCTCCGTGCTGCCAGTCATTATTATCCCTCCCAGGAGCTCCCTCATGTTGTTGGTGATATCTTAATGTCCTCCTCCTATCCCTTTCTCTATTTCGTCTTTGCCTCATTTATTCTCTTAACTATGATTTTTCTTATAACAGCAAGGACTCTGCTTTTAGCATTCGTTTTATGTATTCACTGTAGCTTATATTCTATCTTGTTCCCAGAGAATCTGATGAACAGTTATTTTATGGCAAGGATCTTGCAATGGTCTTCTAGTTTTCAGCATGTTGATCAGCCTGATGATGAATGTTTGTGTGGGAGGAGGAGGATGAGTGAAGCTAATAGCCCAGAGTGGGTAGAGTCTGATTGCTTGTGCTGCAATGCCTTGTCCTGCCTGAATGAGCTCTCCTGATGGACCTTAGTTTCTTCACCTCTGAAGTGGGAAAAGTGAAAAAATTAGCTTCATCTGGTTGCATTCTGTGAACCATCATCATTGTCCCCATTCTCCTCCTAAGAACTGTAGGAGGAGGAAGCCATGACTCTGACTGAATCTTTAGCTGGAGACAGGAAAGTGTGTATGTGTGTGCATGTGTTCATGAATGCATTGTGTGTGCATGTGTGTGTGCACATGCGTGCACTTTATATGTGTGAGTTCATATGGAAGCAGAGGTCAATATCAGATGTTTTCTTCCATCACTCTCTCCCTTATTTTCTGAGATCAAGCCTCTAGCTGAACCTGGAGATCACTAAAGCCAGACAGGCTGGCCAGCAAACCGAAAGGATCCAGCTGTCTTTGCCTTCCAAACACTGGAGTTAGAGGTGTGTCCTACCAGGCCTAGCTTTCTGTGTGGGTGTTGGGGATCTGAGCTCAGGTCCCCAGACTTGCACAACAGCACTTTACTTACTGAGTCTCAGCCCGAAGAATGTTTTCACCCCCTCCTACTTTTCCATACTCCAGTACCAGCCTGTCCTCAGTACATCTCCTAGTGACAGGTGGCCGGTGACAGGACCTTTTATACCTAGAGACTCTCTGACACTGCTTTTGTGTGCAGGCATCTCCCCTGTTAAGAGATTATAGAGTTTTAATCCTAACTGATATTTCATGGTCTAAGACTTAAATTTATACATCATCATCCCAAATAATGTACTGGATTGCATTAAATAGATTGTAGATTAACATGCAACTAGAAAGCAAATCGCCAATGTGTTGTTGATGACACCAAGTGCAAGTTTATACATTTAATTCCATTTGGGGAATGCTGAAGTGTTTAAAGCAGCTTAACGGGTTGATGTAAAATTAAGCATTGTGCTATTTCATTTATGGGCCAGCCTGAGAGATGATGATGCAGGAGCTTGGCCTCCAGAGGAAGGGAATGTAGGAGACACAGGGAGGCGACCTTGACACTTCAGAAAGCCTGTCTCAGTCAAGACACCGGGCGGCATCAGAAGATGCTGTTCCTTTGCTCAGACTCTCAGCACCTTCTATTCATTTGTTAATGATTTGTTTATTTATATAAGCTATTTTATTTTTTATTAGCATATATTCATTACAGGGCGTCGTTAGCAGGTATTTAAAGCTTCATGGAGTTCACAGTCTGGTCAAGGAAGCAATGTAACCTCTGCATTGAAAGCCATGCCACAAATCTAGAGAACGTGTCAGCTAGCAGTCAGCTAGAAGAGGCACGTGTGCACTGGGGAGAACAGTGGCCTTTGGATTGGTCAGGGAGATTTTAGGGCTAGGGAGGACCATGGGAGGAGGACCATGGGAGGAGGGCTAGGGAGGACGGAAGGAGGGCTAGGGAGGACCACAGGAGGTGAGGTGGGGAGGAAGCTTGGTGGATACATGGGTTGTGGTGCACTGGGACAGGTGCTAGAGAGTGACAGCGCTTGGCAAAGTCCACTCTGAACTGAGAGTCGCTGAGATGCCTGGGTTGTAAGCCTAGCTCTTCCATGCTCTAGCCTTGCAACCTTGGGGAGGTTCCTATAGTCTTTCTTTTTTACTTTTCTCATCTGCAAAATAGAAGTAGAAACATATCTACTTCTTGGGGTTGCTGTATCGTTTAAATGTTGAACAGAGCAGGAAAGCGTATGTAGTACGCATGCATTGATGGTGTTGAGTTGTAGGCCGCCTGGGGGATGAGGCCTGGCGGGTCAGTTAAGCAATGGAAGTGCTGTGTCCTAAGACAAGGATCCCAGTAGGCAAGGGTGTGGCGGCTCACGCCTCCATCCTCACGTTCCTTGGGTTTAGAAGGTCAAGCCTAGCCTCCCATGCTCAGTGAGACCCAAGTGTGACTGTGGCACAAGGGACCTAGCCATGCACTGAAACAAAGCAGAGGGCAGCACTTAAAAAGGAAAACAAAAAGTAGAAGAAAAGACACGTCTATTTTTTCCTCCTTTTTTGTTTTTCTCTCAGTTGCATGGCTCATGGAGTCCATCAATGCGTATTCTCTGCCTCTGCTTCATTCCTTCTGAATGGCCCATCCTGAGATGGGATGTGTGAGTGAGGGGTGTGGCCCCTGCCTGGGCTGGGACTTCTTTTCCTCCCTGTCTGTTTCACTGTGTTTAGACTTTTTGTTAAATACCATTTCCCCAAACTCCCATTTAACCTGAGTGATTGAAAACAGTTAGTTACACAGTCTCCGAACAAAAAGACTAGTTCATCTTTCCTGCCACTGTGGGGTGAATAGTAAAAGCCCCAGTGCCATTGGAGGGGAATTAGAAGGCTTGTGAAAGCCTCCTTCCCCTGGTGTTGTGGGAAACAGAGTCTCCCCTGAGCTCAGCAGTGGCTTCCTAGAGTTCAAAGAGAATGTGAAAATACGGAAGGCAGGGCAGGCTGGTGAGAAACATGAATCAAAGGGTAGCAACTAGACCTTGGAAAGCTAATCTTGTAAGCCCCTGTGCTCAGGCCACGGAAGTGGAGATACGAGAGCCATCGCTACCTTCAAAGAATGCAGTGTTTTGAAATGGGCAGTGGGCTTTTTAAAGAATGTTCTGTGGAACCCAAGTTCTAGGGAGGCAGGGGCTGGGGGAGCAGTTCCTGAAGTCAAGTGAGTTTGGAAAATGTGCCCTATTGGCCTCCAATGCCTCATAGAGCACACTGGCAGGAGAATTTCTGCAGGGGAGAACCTCAGTGTACTTAGAGTGACCTAGTTAATTTTAAACATCCTCTCTCCCCATCTTTAGAAACGTATTAACACCTTTGAAACATGGGTGGCTTCAGAACTACTAAGATGGTGTTCAGAATAAAGTGAACTAAATAAATAAAAATGTTTTGAGATAATAGGCCATGCTAGAACTTTCTCTGGGGCAGGTCTTAGGGTTCTCTTCTTTCTGGTGATTGTGAGGGAGCGGCAGGCAGACACCTGTTCTCAAAGCCCCAGTGCTTGCCCTCAAGGGTCACCACTTTGAGACCTTTGTTGTCCTGGAAGCATGTGACCTTGAGTGACATGGACTCAGGCTAGGAGCCCCAATCATTTGCAAGGGTCGAAGAAGCTGAACAGGGCCAGGAAGGGGAATGACTGGCTCAAGGCTACCTGAGGATAGGTGAACCTGGGACTGGCTGCTCTGCAGGGGTGTACCTGGGAGGTACATGGCACTTCCTTGGGAGTAGGGGCTGTCAGCTTTGCATCTCGGGAAGTTCAAGGAGAGAATTCAGAAGCCCAGTGTTGACAGTATCTTCATTAAGGTTGGCAGTTTTGTTCTCCTTGTTAAAGTTCCAGCCCCCCCGCCCCCCCAGCACACACTCCTCTGTTGTTTATTCTCTTTCCTCTCCCAGCTCCCTTATCCCTTTCATTACTGCGGGAGAAAACTAACACTGCCCACTCTGTCATTGCCTTATTATTTTCTTGCCAAGCAAGACAGATTCTTCACTGGTTGATCCTGGAAAATCTTTTTGTTTTCTGAAGTCATAAATGACCGTCTCTTTTCTTCTCCCTCCTCTTAGGTGTGTGTGTGTGTGTGTGTGTGTGTGTGTGTGTGCACACGCACGCATGTGCTGTCTTCACTTCTGCTTTTCTTCTCTCTGCACACATAGCTTCTTTTTTGAAGGTACAGGATACACCTTTTTGTGTTCCATTTATTGTAAAATATTGCACACATCTGTAATTATATTAGTCTTAAAATAAAACCTTCATCTACTCTTAGCATCTTTTGATGTTCCCTTCCCTGCTGACTCTGTTTTCTCGTTCCCACTTTACATTAATGCGAAGAGACAGTTGAGTAAATGCACAATGAACTTCAAAACCTAGTAATTGTTTTTCAGAAAGAATGAAACTTGCGAATTAGATATGGATTGTAAGAGAACACTGGGGCTGATTAGTGTTGGAGTGGGGTGCCCACCGGACGGCTCTGACACCTGCCTGCCAGCACGCTGAAGAAATGCCACAGCTGACGCCTCTGTTGTGCCCATCACGGACAGCAGGGAGAAGTGGTGGGTGGGAGTTAAAAGACTCCTCAGTGAACCAACTTGTCAGGCTCTCAATTCAGGGGACATCTGACATAAAAGGTGCTGAGGAACAATGAGTTGCACCCATTTTACAAGCATATATAGTCAGCCATAAAAACAAAAGAAAATTAGAAGTTTTTGTTTTGTTTTTTGTTTTAACAGAGAATGAAGGGGCATGGAACAGGTCTGCTACTTTTTTTCTTATCCCAAGATTGTGGAGATAATGAGTTTTTTGAGACTTGGGGGCAGGAAAAGGATTCACAAGCCAAATTTCAAGCAACTGAAAAATTGCTTTCAGGAGAGAAAAAAAGAGAAAAGCCTTTTCCATGCTAACCATCTGCTTGCATCTTGTTTACTGCTGAGAGTGCCCGCATGTGCTTATTAATCATGCTTACACAAGTATCTTAATTACTCCCTGTGTAGCTGCTCTGTCTTGAACTCAGAAGTTGACCTTTCTCTTTTTATTCCTTTAAATCATTAATCATACACAATCAACAGCAGCAGGGCAGAGTCACAGCGAGGGCTACCCAGATTCTCACACCTCACCCCAGTCCCTGGCAGACAGGGACACCAGAGTGGCTGCTTTGCCAGGAGCCTGGCTGATCTTAATTAATGGCTTTGTTGTGTGGAAACACTCAGGCTAGGGGAGGCCACTCCCATCACCACCCTTGGCATGTCCCCTAAGACATCACCTAAAACTTCCCCCAGTGGCTGTCCAGCTTGAGTCGTTGCCACTGGAAATCCCAAAGGCCTCTGCTAGGGTCTTGTAAGAGATGGTGCACCAGAATCTAGAAAGGTCTCCAGAGATCCTGAGTGACCTTCTGAGGGAGGATACCAGAGTCTGCATGAGATCAATGCTTCACACACTTCCCATACGAATCTGTGGGACAGCCTGTAAAATACTGTAGATTTCTGGTTGAGAATGTTTTACTGAGGTTTGGGAGTCTGTATCCCACGCTGCTCAGGTTCTAAGGACCACAGTTGGAATAACAGAGCTGAGAAATAACAAACAGCTTCTCTCTAGATCCTGGAGATAGTGATGAGAGACTGTTGCCTCTAGGAATATGCTATATATAATATATAAAAACATATATATATATAACTGCTATATATTATATATATATTTGTGTGTGCATGTATGTTTGTGTGAGCATGTGTGTGTGTGTGTGTGTGTGTGTGTGTGCATGTGCACAGACTCTCAGATCAATAAGGACCAAAAGAATTTTGGTGGCAGGCACATGTGCTCAAGTGTGTGGCTTACGGATCCAGGTAAAAGGTAACACACATGGTACTGGCCTTTGCTATGGAGGGCACAGTGAAACTGAATCTTTATTTTTAACCTTTTCATTGAAATTTTTAAAAAATTGCTTAAAACAATTGGAAAAAAATCTTCTCCAGAAAAATAAAATGAAATGCCCTAAACTAAAAGCATAATAAAAAAGAGGACCGAGGCTCGGGTTTCAAGAGAAGGCTTCTCAGTTCCAATACACTAGATGATTGCAGGATGTGAAAGCAGTTTAGGTTCCCTCCCCTGCTCTCCCAGCCTTGGAGGTAGGATGGGAGACCTGGAGATGGCAAAGCAGGGGGGAGGTAGATTGGGGCATCTTCTTGTGGTCTGCCTTTAAATGGCAGATATTTATATTCCCTGGAATAACAGCTGGAGTTTTCTACCCACTGCCATGATGTTTACATTTTAAAGTTCAAATTACAATGTGTTAAAATTATATAGCAATAAGACACACAGAAAGTTGGTTGACTATAGCAGGGATGATCTAGGACTAAAATAAGAAGCATGTTTTAAATAAGGCTGGGGACACCCCGTCTGACCCTGGAGACGCTAGGTACATCATACGCAGATGCTGTGTGCTCGCTTATTGCTCGCCCTTTCTAAAGGAACAAACCGGAGGCCACTTGCACTCCGTTCCACTGCTCCCATTTCATCTAAGCTGTGGGAGAAAGGGAAGGGTGAGGAGGAATTTTATTAAAAACAGTCTTAAGTAAAAGCAACAAATCTGTATTAGTGAAAAATCACCTAATTAATTCAGATAAAAACTTCGTCATACCACATGCAATGAGAATACACGGTTAACTGGGTTTATTATTTACTTTAAAAATTACTTGTTCGTGAAATAAAAAAAAAATCAATTACCCAGAATGAGGTGAATTAAGAAAATGTTTTATCGGTGTAGCTGGCCTTTTTCAGCTGGTTGGCTTTTTGGTTTGCTGTTGATTTATGAAGTGAAACGTGTCTTGTCTCTGGTGAGGATGTCATGCAGCCTTCCTGCCTAGTTTTGTTTTCTTGGCAGCCTGGGAGAGTTCCCGAGTGAAATGACCAAGGGACATAACTCACTTTTCATTTGCTAAAGCAATAACTCAAGGGGACGTGCACTCATGAAGTCTGTGAGGGTCAGAGCTGGCGCCTTTGCAGAACCCTGGGCCTACTTAAACTTTCTCTAGAAGATTCTGTTTTCTTAGAACTGTGTGTGGATCTCAGTTCAGGCTGACCGAAGCATGGGCAGCCTGGTTTGGCTACACTTCTGCTTTTGATTCTGTCTGGTGTTGAGAGTGCCATTTTCTGGGAGCACTCTGGTGTTTGTGTAGAGAACTCAGGGCGGAGTTGGAGGGGCCTTCAGCCTTCCCAGTACCCTGTGTCTCAGGACTGCTTTTCCTCCTCTGACCTCATTGGCTCAAGATTTTCTTCTCCTGGTGGACCCCAGGGTTGTGTGATGGGGATAGGTCTCCAATAGGAAGTTTGTAAACACCCCGTTGTATGAATTGTTATGCCCAGATCGTGTGGATCCCCAAAAGATCACCTCAGAGACCAAATTCTGTATGTAAAAGAGCCTTTATTTTTGAACCTCTGTGTGGCCATTGTGAACATTGGCATGTTCCGAGAGCACTCACTTGGAGTGCGGTTTCTGTTATAGCAGAGGTTGAGGTGAGGGATTACTAAGGTTCAGGACCCCTGATTGGCTGACATTTGTCTAGGGGTGTCCTGGTGAAAAGGAATGGGTGTGTGCTGGGATCAGGTGATCTTATCTACAACAGTTAAAAAAGAAAAACAAAACGGCAGGTACTTCTTTTGGTTGCTGATTGGTTTTTTCATGGGTGGTGCCTGGGTGATTCCCGTTTGTTGTCTTTTCTGGAGTCAGGTGTTGCCTCAGGGTAAACTGAGACTCAGTCCTGCTTTCTGGTTTGTCTCTATTGAGCTTGTCTTGGCAGTTGCCCTGGACCCTACAGGAATTACTTTTCTGTTGCTGTGACAAAAGACATAATCAAGGCAACTTATAAAATACAGTTTATGTGAAGTTATGGTTTCAGAGGGTTAGAGTCCACCACAGTAGAAGAAAGGCACAGTAGCAGGAACAAGAAGCTGAGGGCTTGCATGTTACACTGCAAGTACAAGGGGGAGAGAGAGAAAGAGAGAGAGCGAGAGCTGGACATGGTATGAGATTTTAAACGCAAAGCCAGTGAAGTATTTCCTCCAACAAGGCCACACTTCTCAGACCTTGCAAACAATGCCGTTAATTAGAGATCATGTATCAAATGCCTGAGACTCCAGCAGGCATGTCATTTGAACCACCCAAGTCTTCTGGAGAGCCAAGAGAGGGAGTGCCTGAGCACCGATACCTAATTTAGTTTATCTGAGGTGGGAACTTGGGATATCTGTAGCTTTCTCTGTGTTGGCCAGAGTTGAGAGCCACAACCTACTGTTGCAGGTCATTTCCTCTCTCGTCACTGAAGAGGTCTGGGCCCTATCACTTCAGACTGTGGAGTTCTAACCCTGGAGCTACAGTGATGTTCTCAGGGCATTTGCTCCGAGATAGTCACAATCCGTGTGGAAGCACAGGCAGGCTATCATTGCAGCCCAACTGCGGTCTTGACTTTGCCCGAGCTCCTTGGTGCATCTTTGACTTTCTTGAGTGTTGCTTGGTTTGTCATCACTGCTTCATATGTGCTTTGTGTGTTCTTCAACCCTCATTCTGGTCACAGTGTTCTGAAAACAGGCTATAGAATATCCATTATGATGAAGCCAGGCAGAGCTGCACACATTTGCCATCCCAGAACTTGGTGGGTAGAGGCATAAGAATGAGGAATTCAAGGCTGTCTATGGTTGTATCTCAAGTTCAAGGCCAGCCTGGAAAACTAGAACCTTGTTTCAAAACCAAAATGAAACACAACAAGAGAAAAATGCATTTAGGATACCATAATTTGTATTCATTTGACTTTGCTGTGACAGAAAACCTTTGTAAGAGTCTGACTGTGCTGGGGGTGTCCTGGACGCCCTGTGTAGCCCACTCTCCTGTGCTCTGTGACTCACATTATCTGGGAGTAGGTTTACAGATCTGTATGTTGTAGGCAAGCGATACAAACACAGGCAGTTCTGTCCATAATCATGCAAATGAATCGCAGCTTGTATCATTGTTTCTTGTCCTGTGGCTCTCAGTTTTGCATCTATCTGTAAGTTCATTTCAGATTCCAGGCAACCTGGCTATAGTGGTGCTTAGCATCCTTTTCCAGATGGATACATCTTACGAGTCTTCTCACTAATGAGAGGACTCAGGGAAATCCATTGCGTATGTCTGTGTCTGTCAGAGAGTCACCATTTTACCTTATTTTGAAGCAAAAGCAGATCTTTTAATGAAAGGTGTTCCTATCTTTCTCTGTGGAAGTATGGACACCTGCTATTGGTTAGCAAAACCTGAAAAGAAAATCAAGATTGCATTCTGGGTATGTGACTATGAGGGCTTCTGATGGCATAGCTGGCCTGCAGCACGTTGTATTAAATGCAGTTTGTTAGAAGAAAACACAGTTAGGTTAATGTGGTATCTGTTACTTTGGATTCAGTTCAGTCACAGTCTGTGACATAGTTGGAGAAAAGGGAAGCCTAATTCAGAAGAAAATACCATTTAATGTTGATTTTTTTTTTAGAACCAGAGGAAAATTGTAAAAGACTGTTTCGGTAAGAGTTTAGGGTAATGGTAGCAGTTGGGTGGTGGTGATGGTGGCTCTTTGGTGACAAACAAGTATGACGTTTTCACCAGCACATTAAAGATTAAGGAAGTATGAAACCAGGCCTCAGAATGTCAAGGCAGTGCTCTGAGATAAGGGACTTCTAAAAGCCAGTTGACCCGGAACTGTTTTCAAGCATATTGTTGGCCTCAGACAGAACATGATAAATTGTCCTTCTCTGTGGATTCCCAACGATGTTTCCACAGACCCAGCTGGAGAAGCAAGCATTGACTTGACCAGCCAAGGTAAGTACAAGCTTTATCAACACAATTGAGTTGTAGCTAAACATCTCTTTGACTGAAAGGTAGGTGGATAAGGAGGGAGAATGGTTAGAACGGCTGCACGCGGGGATGTGGGGAGCCGCAGTGCTTTAGTTCCCCAGGAGGCAAAACCTGGGGTAAATGTTTCCTTCGTGAAGGCAAAGCGCTAAAGTGCAACCTTCATGCAAAATAGACGGAATTCAGCTTATACACTCTGCAGTACACCCCCCCCCCCAGGGAGTATTTGGCATTTTCTAATGACTTTATAACCTCACTATAATGGACTTCTCAGGGTGTAGGTCCAATGGATGTGTCCTTTCACTGGGTGAGACTCAGCTTTCTTTGAAATGTGAGTGTCCTGTTGTCAGGCTGCCTGTGCTGTGCTGCGGAGTCTCTTCCTGTCTTACCTTAGACTGGAGAGCTGGAAGAAACCGTAGGTATGAGCTGGTGTGAACTCCCTGTTTTAAATACAGATGATGAAATATGTTCTTCTTTGAAAGCATGCCTGCACGCTTGTTCATTTTTTAAAAATCTTTATTTCATTGGTTGCTATTGTGTGTTGTATGACTATGTATGTATGTATTTGTGGTATGCGAATGCATGCATGTGAATGTAGTTGTGCGCATGCCACATCACATATTTAAAGGTCAGGGGAAAACTTTGTGGGGCAGGTTCTCTCTTTCAACCCTTCCATGGGTTCTAGAGGTTGAACTCAGGTTGACAGACTGCAGAACAAGTGTCTTTACTGAGCCAACTCATCCATCTCCCTGCTTATTCTTGAAAGGATTTCCCTCAACTTCTGCCTTTACTGTTACCCAGGTATCTTAGGGTTTCTATTGCTGTGAAGAGACTATGACCACAACAACTCTTAAAAAGGGAAACTAATTGGGGCTAACTTGCAGTTCAGAGGTTTGGTCCATTGTCATCATGGTTAGAAGCTCAGTGGCATGCAGGCAGACATGGTGTTGGAGAGGTGGCTGAGAGTTCTGTATCTGGGTTGGCAGGCAGCAGAAAGAGACAGAAAAACAGAGGGAGAGGGAGAGACAAAGAGAGAGAGAGAGAGAGAGAGAGAGAGAGAGAGAGAGAGAGAGAGAGAATATGAACAAGACTGGGCCTGGCTTGAGCATTTGAAACTCAAAAGGCCACCATCAAAGGAAGTGACATACTTCCTCAAACAAGGCCACACCTAATCTGTCTCAAGATGCTCCACTCCCTAATGACCACACATTCAAATATATGAGCCTATGGGGGTCATTCATATTCAAAGCACCACAGTAGGTGTTGGATCCTTGTGAATAAATCATTCAGAAGAAAACCCATTCTTGTTCCTTCAAAACCACACTACTGTTTGGGTACCAGGGAGATGACTCAGTCAGTAAAATGCTTGCTATACAATCCAGAGGACCTAAATTCGGACCCACAGTACCCATGTATCTGCAATCCCAGTGCTGGGAAGGCAGAACAAGAAGACTCTCTAGGGCTTGTTAGCTTGGTAAATCTAGCCTAATCCATAGCCTCAGGTTCAGTGAGCAAGCCCATCTCAAAATAAAAGGGAGGGTAGTTGAGGAAGTCATTTGTCTTAGAGTCACTATTGCTGTGATGAGCACCATCACCAGAGCCACTTGGGGGAGGAAAGGGTTTATTTCACTCACAGTTCTGTATCAAAAGCTTTGAGGGCAGGAACTCAAGGAGGGCAGGAACCTGGAGGCAGGAGCTGATGCAGGGGCCATGGAGGGGGGCTGCTTACTGGCTTGGCCTGCTTTCTTATAGAACCCAGGATCACCAGCCCAGGAAAGGCACTGCCCACAATGGCCTGGGCCTTCCCTACTAATCAGTAATTAAAATAATGCCCTACAGGCTTGGATACAGCCTGATCTTATGGAGGCATTTTCTTATCTGAGGCTCCTCACTCTCTGATGACTCAAGCTTATGTGAAATTGACATAAACCTCGCCAGCACATCTTACTCAACTTGCTATGCACACATGTACACATGCATGTACTTCCCACAAGTGTGTACAAGTCCATGCACACACACCCCCAGACACACCACTATTTCCAGCAGTCGTGACCACCATCGCCCAGGTTTTCCACAGTGAGAATCATATGTTCCCAATCTGGGAGTCCTCTTCCAGGGTTTTATAAGCAGCTGATACAAACGAAGTACCCAGAAACCAAAACGTGTCAATAGCTTCTCTCAAATCTACTGCTGCCTGTCGTCCTGTGACCTGGCCCTTCCTACCTGGGTCACTTGCATGACTTCCAATCACCAAGTCCTTCTGAGTCTGTCATTGTGATTCACTGAGGGCACATACCTGGGGCTCTGATGAGGATTTTCAAGCCTGCCTCTGTTTCGCAGAGCCTGCCATGAATCTAGGTAGCCATGGGGAGTGTGGACCTGCACTCAGTGACTGCCCATGCTGGACTACCCAGTAATTGAGACCCCTCCTCCCCCCCCGTTCTGAACACCAAACTGTAGCTGACTGTGCTCCTGAGTTTTTGCGTTAGGGAAGCTCAGTTATAACCAGCATGGGCTCTCCAGCACACGGATACCATGAAGATAACACATAACACATAACCACCACGGGTTTTCATCCCAAGAGCAGAGCAGCAGCTCACATAAAGCAGATGATTCGATGACAGAGCAAGACACAAACCATCTTCATAGTAAACTTACACTGACCGATGACTTTGGACTGGAGGCCTGTTCAATCAAGCCAGTTACCTAAGCCTCCCTAACCTGCACAGAGCAGCGGCAGTGAGGCCCACGGGTGCTCCGAACACCGGGTTCCCTGGACTTGCCGCTTTCCAAAATCCTTATAAGCCACAGACTGTACCAAGCACTGTCCCATGCCCTCCCAGAGTAGCTGGACTCTGGTGGACTTCTCTTTCTCCTGCTGTGCTGGGGACGAATCCGTATCCCGAGGCGCACCCTTGCTTCACAAGCTATCTCTGGAGGACTTTCATTTTGCTGAGGTTTACACTGTTTCATTGCTGTTGGTTTTTGTTTTGTTTTGTTTTTCCATGAGATTTTCTGGGGGAAATGAGTTAAGGAATGGGATCACAAGATTCCCCCTGATAAAATCTTGTCTGACCCTTTGGCCTGTTTCTCCTGGAAGCTGTGATCCCAGGAGGACAGGAAAAGCCACAGACCTGCTTCTCATGTCTGCTTAGACAGCAAGGGTGGCTTTTGAAGCCATACAACATTATACCTATTATGTAAAGCCAAATTATTTTGTGAATTATCAGAAACACTGATCTGCCCTTGAGAGTACTTTACAGTTTTTCTAGTGAATCTCCAGCCTGACAGTGTTCACAGGGTGTCAGCTTTGTCACTTGGGAGTGTCCCTCCGTCAGTTGCAGTTGGAAAGAATTCCCAAGTAACAAAAGTGTTGTTATCTCTTCAACTTGGCTTTAACCTTCAACCACAAATAATTTATTATTTGGTGTTATGCCTCAGTGCTTTTTGGTGACAATATATCATTTTAAATGTTGGTACTTGATTTTTGTAATATGAAGACATATAAATAGGAGAAGAAGAAAATGATGGCTAAGTACATTTATGGGTAGCAATCTGAATAGTGTTCCTGAAGTGATTCACCCAACATTTATCTGCATAAATTATGGTAGTTAAAGAAAAGGAGCAGATGAGAAACACAGTTAAGGCCGGTTTTAATAGCAACATAAAATAGAGCAAAAAATGACATTCATTACTTTTTAAAATATTACATCTCTTTATTACAGTTTTCACTTGTTGGAAGCAAATGCCTTGTTAGCTAATGAAACATTGCTGGATGTTAAGTAGATCCACTCTGACGGCACAAGGAATGCTGGCCTCCCCTTTAAAGCCTTGTCAGTAATGCCCCTCCTTGGTCGCTTGCTACTTGTTCTCAGAATAGTAATATAAATGATCTTTAGTATAGCAAAAGCAATCTCCTTCATGAGCAGAGATGAATAACTTGAAGAACGCATTTACTTTGTAAGCTCCAAAGTGACTTTGAAATGTGTAGGGTGGCTTCCTGAAGAAGCCAGAGGGCCTAAGGCTTGACAGAGGGAAGCCACTGTGCAGGGTATGTCCTTCTTCCTCATGCCTCTATTCCTAGAATATAACTTTCTTAAACAGCAACAGCAACAATGACAACAGCAACAAAACTCCCAGACTGAAAAGTAAAAAGTAAAACATGACCAACTTTAAAAAATGCTGCATAGGTATTTTAGACCCTGAAGAGAAATTCAAGCACTTATGGAGAAAAAGTGAAGGGGTCCAGCTGAGACTCTTCTTTCCAATCTGTCTTTACACTCTGCTTTTTGAATGGCATCTAGGGGTAGAGGTGGAGAGTAGGGCCGCATCTCATCTTTCATATGCTGATTTCTCCGGCTTGATGAACTTTTGTGATTTGTGTGTATGTGTTCCTGTATGTGCAAACAGGTGTGGATGCACATGTATGTACATTAGTGTAGAGGCCAAAGGTCAACTTTGAGTGTTGTTCCTCAGGAGCTACCCTCTTTGATTTTTAGACAGTCTCTCACTTGGACCTGGGGTTTATTGATTTTGCCAGATTGACTGCTCAGTGAGCACTCGGATCTGCTTGTCTCTGCCTCCCAGAATTGGAATGTAAGTATGTGTTACCATGTCTGGCTTTTTATGTAAGGGCTGTAGATAGAATTTATGGTAAGAACTCTAGTGATTGCATCATCATCTCCCCAGCACCCCTTCACCTTTGTCGAGGTAGGGCGAACTGCAGAATAAAAGCCCATATAGGGCTGTAGAGATGGCTCAGCAGCTAAGAGCATTTGCTGCTCTTGAAGAGGACCTGGGTTTAGTTCCCAGCACCCAGGTCAGGCAATGCACAGCCATCTCCAGTAACTCCAGTTCCAAGGGTTTTAATGACTACTTCTGGTCTCCTCGGGCACCAAGCAAGAATGTGCTGCATAGAAATGTGTGTAGGTAAACACTCATACATATAAAACTATTTTTTAAAAAAGGAAGACAGTTAGAAAAATCCATGTCCCCGTTACCTAGCTTCATTGCTTCTGTATCTTTTGGCTCTAAACTTTCATGACTGCCTTAGTTAGGGTCTCTAGTGCTGTGATAAACACCATGACCAGAAGTAGCTAGGGGAGCTTATACTTCCAGGAAGCAGCCCATCACGTGGGAAGTCAGGCTAGGTAACAGCCCATCACGTGGGAGGTCAGGCTAGGTAACAGCCCATCACGTGGGAAGTCAGGCTAGGTAACAGCCCATCACGTGGGAAGTCAGGCTAGGTAGCAGCCCATCATTGTGGGAAGTCAGGCTAGGTAGCAGCCCATCACGTGGGAAGTCAGGCTAGGTAACAGCCCATCACGTGGGA
>PVIU01002603.1:0-46487 GCA_004026605.1 Ondatra zibethicus | reverse complement strand
AGGCTAGGTAGCAGCCCATCACGTGGGAAGTCAGGCTAGGTAACAGCCCATCACGTGGGAAGTCAGGCTAGGTAACAACCCATCACGTGAGAAGTCAGGGCGCTAAGCAGGACAGGAACCCGGAGGCAGGAGCTCAGGCAGAGACGGAGGAGGAATGCTGTTTATTGGCTTCTTCTTCTTCTTGTCTTGCTCAGTTTATTTTCAAAAATGCCTCAGGACCATACGCCCAGGGGTGGCATCACCCGACAAGTGTCTGGGCCCTCCCACACAAATCATCAAGACAGTGCCTCACAGATTTGCATATAGACCAGTTCTATGGAGACATTTTCTTGATTAAGATTTATTTTCTGCAGATAACCATAGCTTATGTCAAGCTGACATAGAAACTGCCTAGCATAATGACCTCACCACTGCCTGATCCCCAGAAGAGGGCATGCAGAATCTTGAGGTCTATGGCTGTCACTCCACATTGGTCTTATCTCAAAGCTTCTTCTTCAGTTCTTTCGTCACGTAGGCCTTTCAAGCCTTCGGTGAGAAGAACTACCTGTAAGACAGACAGCCTAGGCCCATCCTGGCCTCATCCCTCATCAAAGGAGAGAGCTCATCTTATTCTATTCCAGAGACACATAATTAGACATGTTATAGCTGCAAGAAAGAGCCAGACGAAGTCCAAGAAGCAGGCCGTCTTTCTAGAAGGTCTTGTGCCCTACTTCGTGTCCTTTCCTATAAGAATGAAGGCATTGCTTCCCACACTCCTTTACCCCCTTGGGAGCCAGACTCCTGCTTCCTATGTGGTGGCTCCAGTTTCCCTGAGGCTACCCTGTGACAAACACAGGGAAGAGACTTGAAAGTTGTCACCTGTCTACTTTCAAGTGAGTAGATTCTTATGTTGTTAGCATAATCTCCAAGACCGTGCGGCAGTCAGGGGTCAGTGTCCTGTTCTGGGAATTGTGGGAACCTAGGAGAGGGTGCGTCTTGGCAAATATCAGATGAGCCGCCTTGAGATTTTGTGAGTTAGTGATAATAAGGATTTAAGGATTACTTTCTCTTGGTGGTAGTTTGGGAGGTTGCTTAGAAGTCTTGAGTGTTCTCTTTCCGGGGAAACTTTAGCTCTCCACCAGGGCCTGCTATTCCCTTTCTTCTTTTCTTTCTTTATTTTTCATTGCTTTATAAAATTTCCACTTCCTCCCCTCCTCCCATTTCCCTCTTTCTCCCCCACTCACTCTCCCCCCTCCCCCTCCAGTCCTAAGAGAGGGCAGGGTACTCTGCCCTGTGGAAAGTCCAAGGCCCTCCCCCCTCCATCCAGGCCTAGGAAGGTGTGCATCTAAATAGACTAGGATCCCCAAAAAGCCAGTACATGTAGTAGAGACAAATCCCAGTGCCATTATCATTGGCTTCTCAGTCAGCCCCAATTGTCAGCCACATTCAGAGGGTCCAGTTTGATCCCATGCTCGTTCAGTCCCAGTCCAGCTGGCTTTGGTGAGCTCCCATTAGACCAGGCACACTGTCTCAGTGGGTGGACCAGCCCCTCACGGTCCTGAGTTCCTTGCTCATATTCTCCCTCCTTCTGCTCTTCAACTGGACCTTGGAAGCTCAGTCCAGTGCTCTGATGTGGGTCTCTGTCTCTATCTCCATTTGTCGCCAGATGAAGGTTCTATGGTGATATTCTGACTACGGGACAAGGCCAGTTCAAGTCACCCTCTTCTCCACTGCCCAGGGTCCTAGCTGGGGACATCCCTGTGGACATATGGGATCTCCTCTAGAGCCAGGCCTCTTGCCAACCCCAAAATGGCTCCCTTAATTAAGATATCTTCTTCCCTGCTCCCATATCTGTCCTTCCTCCATCTCAACTGTCCCACTCCCCAAGCTCTCTCCAACCCTCCCCTCCTCCCTTCTCTCTCCCCTTCCCCCCACCCCACCTTCACTCCCATGCTCCCAACTTTTGCCTGGAGGTCTTGTTTGCTTCCAATTTCCAGGAGGATCTATATATGTTTTTCTTTGGGTTCACCTTATTATTTAACTTTTCTAGGATCGCAAACTATAGGCTCAATGTCCTTTGTTTATGGCTAGAATCCACTAATGAGTGAATACATACCATATTCATATTTTTGGGTCTGGGTTAACTCACTCAAAATAGTGTTTTCTATTTCCATCCATTTGCATGCAAAATTCAAGATGTCATTGTTTTTTACCACTGAGTAGTACTCTAATGTGTAGATGTGCCACACTTTTTTATCCATTCTTCCATTGAGGGGCATCTAGGTTGTTTCCAGGTTCTGGCTATTACAAATAATGCTTCTATGAACATAGTTGCACAAATGCTTTTGTAGTATCGTTGAGCATCTCTTGTGTATATTCCCAAGAGTGGTATTGCTGGATCCTGAGGTAGGTTGATTCCCAATTTCCTGAGAAACCGCCACACTGATTTCCAAAGTGGTTGCACAAGCTTGCATTCCACCAGCAATGATGAGTGTTCCCCTTACTCCACATCCTCTGCTATTCCCCTTTTCCTGTGAGGATTTTCCTTTTCCTCACTGGCTTCTTCTGAGTTCCCCTCAGGGCTGCCTGACAACCTAGATCCTTAGACTTCCTTTCTCCTGCTAACGATTACCGCTTTTAGGAAAGTAACCTATGCAGTCCTAAGAGAGGTGCAGAAGGAAGGCCTGGCCCACCCATCCTTGCCTTTTGGGTGTAGTGTCCAATAAGGGAGCTAAGGAAGCCATGCACTTCCTTGATGTGTCCTTGAAAAATAAAGGGTGCTTTTTGCGTGATCAGTTTCTGAGGAGAGGATGCGCTACTGAACCTGCACAGTGGGCCGTGGAGTTGAGGGTGCAATCAGCAGGAGGGGTGAAGCATCTTCCATGGATATTCAAAATGCAATTGAAAATGGAAATCCAAAACTCACTGAGGTCTCCCTTGATGGCAGCTGAAGGAAAGTGGACACCAGAAAAGGTTGTGGTCACCTGAAGGAACACTTTCATTTTTCAAATCAGAAAACAAATGCATTTATTTGGTTTTTGTACAGTCCATCCTGACTGTCCTGTTCAGCGTCCTGAATAGTGGAACTTCCTCCTGGCGTTTATGTGGGCCTGGGAGTGTACTGAGACTCACTGAGACCCAGATCCTGTCCTCTGGCAGCTCCTCGTCTTGAGGTAAAACACGGATGTAAACCTACATATTCTCTAAAGAACCCTTGACTCTCAGTTCTGCATCCCGGAGTGATGAGTTGCCGAGCACAGATGTGAAGTCAGCCCGCAAAGACTAACGGATTGGGTATGGCCTGTTTGTGCTGCACACCATGACCTTCAGGCCTCGGTATGTGCTAGGGGCCAGGACCTCAGTTGGACACATAGTCAGTATTCCTTCTTTATTCACATTCTTCCCCCTTTACACAACCTTCTTTACCACTTCCGTCTTTTATCTCTTGCACCTTTCTCTAGTTTGTGTCCCTTTCTCCTCCCCTTCTTTCTAATATAGGCCAATAGTAGGGAAGGAATAGATACGGAAATAATGAAGGAAGAGAGCTTTTACCTATGCCAAGGGCAAGGAAAATACTAGAGATTAAGAAAAACTAAAAAGAGCATTGTTTCAAAGTCTTTTAAAATTCTATTTGCTAAAGACGTCCCCACCCCTGCTACACATGTATGTGCGTGCATGCGTGTGTGTGTGTGTGTGTGTGTGTGTATGCTCCTGTGTGCAGGTATAAGGATGAACCAGATGCTCACCATTTTGGCTAGACGCTCATCATTTTGGTCAGTGAGTCCCTGAGATCTGCCCACCTCTACCCTGTAGCACTGGGGAGACAGACACATGCTATTGTATCCAGCTTCCATGTGGGTGATGGGGATCCCAATTTAGGTCCTTGTGCTTATACAGCTGGCTTTTTACCCACTGAACCATCTCTGCAGCCCTGTTTCCAGATCATCACTGATATATTTTCCAGTTTACTGTGTTTGAGAAAATGTAGAAGCATGTTTTAATGTGTTGGTCAGTTTTTCCTTATATAAGTATTGAGGACTACCTTGAATTTTACCTCTGTATGACTGCTCTCTCTCTCTCTCTCTCTCTGTGTGTGTGTGTGTGTGTGTGTGTGTATGTGTGTATGTGTGTGTGTAGCCTGTAATGTGAGTTTTAAGGAAGATATTTTACCAAGCCATTTATTTCATTTGATTAAGCCATTAGAAAAGATTAGAGGTGTCTTTAGTTTTGAGGAGATAAGTTAACGGGGGAGGAGTTTAGTAACATCTGGGCAACATACACAACACTTTCCTGCTCCCTTATCTTTCAATGCAGCTGTTTGTAATTTTTTTTTATAACAGATAAGAGTGATAACCAGGAAACAGCACTTTTGAAACCTCCACCAGTCCCTTATATCTCATGCAGGTTGCTTGCTCCTTGTGGCTTCCTTTCAGTGTATAAATACATGGAACCCTTGAGTTTCCTTTTTCTTTTCTTTCCCCCCTTGGAGAGTATTATCTCCGTGTAAACAAGTGTCATTACCCAGTAACTGAACGGTGCATTTGGAGGCCCCCATCTTGAATAAAGCTATCCTTAAAGAGGCTTTCTGCTTCAGATAATTGTTCCTCTCTGTTCATTCAGAGGCACCTGCACTGTTGAGGTTATTGCCAAAATGAGGGCACTTCCATAAGTGAGGGAAGTCATGTGGGCAGGGTTCGCGTGCCGTCTTGACTTTGCTTTCATTAGCTCTGCAGAGTAGCTCTTTGGCTTCCGGGACATGTGGGTCCCAGATCTATGAACGAAGGTGTTCAGTTTCTCTGTGTGAAGTCAGCTGGGTGGACAGCAGATGGACAGAGGAGTAGAGAGTGGCATGGACTGCACCTCAGTTTCACAGATGTCTGCTATGGAGGTAACAATGCTGGTGACATGATTTTATTTATATTCTTGGGACAGAGTTAGTTTGACTAAGTAGCCCATGGTGACTTCATACTTGTTATATAAGCCAGCCTGACTTTGAACTTATGATCCTCTTGCCTCTCAGTCTCTCGATGTGCTGGGATTACTAGTGAACACCATCACATGTAGCTACACTAATAGTATTTTTTCTAAGGGGAAAACAAGGTAGTTTTTTGATGGCCTTTTTCTTTCTACATAATTGTGAAAAATAAGTTGGTATTGACTCATTTGCATGCCTATTAATCACATTTTTAAGTCCTTGAAAATGCTGGTGAAAGTCCTGTTTTTCCTGTTAAATTCTGCAGCATGGAACTCTACTGGACTCATGGGATCTCAACATAGCCTATCACTTATGGGCATGACAGACACAGATGCAAGCAAAATGAAAGATGCTTCCTCCGGGATGCTGGGCGTGACCGTGTTGAGCATGACTCACTGCTTCATCTGCCATTTCCTCTTCTCTGTGGCAAAATGGCAGAGCCAAAAGTCATCCTCTTAAAGAGGCCATGACCTAAGTCAAGTTTTTGTTTCTTGTATTTTGAGATGTAGCCAAGGCTAGAACTGATTATGTAGCCCAGTGTGACCTCAAACCCACAGCAATTCTCCTGTCTCTGCTTCCCAAATGTTGAGTTTATAGGTGTGAGTTGGACATTGAGTCTTACTGTTTCTAGCCCAGAGCTCACAGAAGTCTCCAGCCTCTGTCCCCTGAGTGCTAGGATTACAGTTAAGCTGGAGTCTGTGCCAATGGGAATCTGCATGTAAAAGAGGCAAGGATGAGCCAGTGACTTCATACCTCAAGCAGAACTTGGAAAGGAGACAACAAACCATGGGATGAGGTCCTTTGGTTTAAGATGTGTCTTCAACCACAGCAGTTTAGAAGATTGGTATAGAGTTAACTTCACAGAGGTAGCAAGGGCTGATGGGAAGAGACTGAGTGTCCTCTGGAATTTAACTAGACATGCCACCCCATTCTTGAATCTCCACACAAGTTATTTCTTTTTCCTGGGTTGCAGGGACCTCTTTAATAAAATGAGAGTGCTGTACCTGGAACCATTTGTTCAGTCTTTAAAAACAAACAATGGTCTTCATAGAGGTAAACATTTTACAGTATAATATTATACACAATTTAATTCATATGTGTATTTGCATGTATGTGTATGTATGCATGTGTATGGTATGGTGTGGTGTGGTGTGTGTATGTGTGTGCATGCACATGGACACATGAGATGTCCCAATGGACAGTGTACTTTAGTATTCTCCATTGTCTTTTCTGTCTAGTTCTGTCCATTCTATTGCATTCAGAAGTGATGCTCATAGTATAGTAAGTTGATTTTGACCACAATAAGCTCTATTAAGTGACTTTTAAAAATACAGTCATTTTATTTACTCTGAGGATTTCATATGAACACATAATGCTTTTGTTCATCGTTCCTGATTCCCATTGTGCATAGCCATGGACTTTTACAGTCTTGTCCCAGGGGTTGTCTTTTCTTGGTAGACCTGAGACACCTGCTTCATTCTATGAGACACTCCTTGGACTGTGGGTTGTGTTCTTAGAGCTCTGAAGGAGTCTGCAATTCTCAACACATGACCCATCTAGGTCTCCCTGCTGGATTGGAGGGCAGGACACTGAAGCACAGACTTTAAAATGTCCCCAGTGCAGGGAGGATTTGACTAGTGTCCTTCCTTCCCAGCTGTGGAGGAGTCTGAAGCCCATTAGGAACTTTCTTCCTTTCTAGAGAAAAGATCCTGACTTACTGCTGGTTGCGTCCCATCCCTTGGCACTTGGCTACATGGTGGTTCTTTCTTCTCGGATTCCCACAAAGGAGTGGCTTAGACTTCTACTGTAGCTGGAGCTAAAGCTGTGTCTGGGCTTCTGTGGGATGCAGTACTGTAGGCTTCTTAGCCTCGGTCATTGTTTAGGTGAAATGATCTCTGTGACTTCTTCCAAGTACAGAACTGTCTCGGCATCGTTTTTACCTCAGGGTCTCCTCTGAAATCTAATTCCTGTTTCTTTTGTGCTTGAACCACTTCTTTGCATGCTCCCAGCTGGATCACATTGGCTACTTGTAATAGGAAGACACAAGTTCACTGTCATGGTCCCTTCCAAAGGCCATGCTCCTGTAGGGCTGTCTGTAGGGGTTCTACTTACTCTCACAGGATGCCCTGTGCCTTTGGCCCACGGCAGCACTGGCTGTGAGTAGCCACATACAGGATGCCCTCTGCCTTTGGCCCACGGTAGCGTTGGCTGTGAGTAGCCACACTTCCTTTGCTTTGTTTACTCACTTCAGCCTCTCTTGTCAGTCTCCTCTGAACCACTTCTCCCTTTAATATCCATACTCCTGCCATCATCATTTTCCGATTAATACCTTCAGAAGCATATGGAAAAAGTTCTCTCCAACCACATGGGTGGGAATGCGGCTTTTGACGTCCTTGTTCGTCTTCCTTCCTTGGTCCCACCTTGATTCCTTATGGATACCTTTTATTTCACAACCTTAGCTGGGAGAACATTCTGGGTCCCACTTTCCCCCATGAGGTCACACCTGCCCTGCCCTCACTAACATTTGATTATTTTTTACATCAATGGCCCTAATAAAAACACCATGCCATATTAACTTTGAATTGTCTCAGCATTATGAGGAGCACAAAACAAACAAACAAACAACCCCCCCCAAACCAAACCAAAACCCAAAAACCCACTTGCTATCTCTGGACTGTGTTAGAGTAAAGAAGTTGGATTGTCACAGAATTCATTGATTTCCATGAGAATTATGCCAGTTCCCCATGCAATGTGGAGTTTATGTGTGGCAGGACATGTCTTTCCTCCCCAAACTGTGGATATTTGTTAGTCATTTGATTTATAGACCAAGAAGAGGCTTAGCTATTCTTGATTAGCAGATATACCCTTAAAGAGGGGCATTGGTCAGGATTTCCATCTAATGCGTTTGTGAATCTGGAAGATGTTTGGGACAAGAGTATCCATAACTTTTTGAAGAGTGTGGCTGTAGATCCTCTAGGTCCAAAGGTTACACAGAGATGAATAAAGGTTTAGGAAATAAGGCCCCTGCATCATCACGGTTGGGATTCTCAGCATTCATCAGAAGTCACAGTGCACAGAACCCACAGGCTCTGCTGTCCTGGGCATCAGTTTGGTTCAAAAAGGATGTTTATGAGAGTGTGTAGTAGGCTGTGAGCCTCATCTGTACAGGCAAACACAGTGCTCACTCAAAGCCCACTGGGGAAGCCCCACCTTTATAGAGTGTTGCTTGTGTTTTCTAGTTTGTCTTTATTTGATATTGGGGAAGTAGCAGATGTATTTGAAAAACTGATACCACTTAATGATGAATAAGTTGGATTTTGGCTTTGAGGTAAATATGGAGGCGAACTACCCACTGAGTTAAACCCCCTTCTAAAGTCAAAGTGCCATTCCAGTGTCCAGAGCCTTGTTTTGTTGGTAACTTTCAATTTATATGTGATTAAATCAGTTAAATAAAAATGTGAATAAAGTGTAAAGTTGGTGTCTCCTCTTATTTTTGTTTTGGTTTAATTGAGTTGTAAAGATTTGATGTCACATTACCATGGAAATCTCTGTTCTAAAATGTAGTGTTTATGTGTACAGACCTGCATATATGTACTAACAGCACATATGTGTATACATACATTTCCATGTATTTACACACATACCTAAACCAATATACATGCATATATGTATGTCTAAAATAATGATTTATCACAAAACCTAGAGTACTTTATAAATTATGCAGAGGTCAGTGTTATACAATGTGATTCTCTCTAGTGAACTGGGATGCACAGTGCACAGTTACCCATAGCATGTTGCCATTTATTTTTATTATTTGGTATTGACACCATTGATTTTTTTGAGACAGGTCTCACTGTGTAGCCCAGGCTAGCCTCATTGAATTCATGATCTTCTTACCTCAGCCACAGGAGCACTTGGATTATTGGGGTGTACCACTATATCTTGAATGTATTAATTTTAAGATGAGACAAGAAAGTCTGTAGAAGATGAGTCTTGTGCTGAGGATTTTACACCTTTGTTCTTGCAGGAGCTCAGTGGGCAGAGGTTGGGCAAAGACTTCCCATTCCTTTAGCGCTAGTCCTTCCTACTGAGACACTGGAGTCAGCGCTGATGATGTCAGCTGTAGAACTGGCAGGATTATTAACACACTCACCTCTGCTGGGTTTCTCTGGAAGCCTTGGTTGCTTGCATTTCATATGAGGTAATTTGATTTTTATTAATAGAAGTACTAGATAAGTTTCTCAACTGGGAACTCCACAGACATGCCGTTTCCTCTTCTTCGTTTACTTTTCTCTTGTTAAAGTCATCAAAATGTTGACGGCTGCATAACTCTTTTTAAAGCATTCATAACCTGACAGATATTACAGATATTTGTCATTTTACTTCCAGTAAGTGACAGCTGAAATGAGCTTCTCGCGGTGTTGGAAGAGAGCACGGGTGTAGTGAGTCCAGTCAAATTTGTCTCCTATTTTCTTAACGTACAAGTGATCTCTAGCTTTGTTAAAGTGAGGGGGATGGAGGAATGTGGGAGAAGGATCTGGGAACCACGAGGTTTGGGTTTGCTTGGCATACAGCAAATAAGACAGTGATATCCCAGAGGGCTGCTGTAACTCTTGGGCCCCAGTGTCACACTCTTTATGCCAAATCTTTGCCATGACTCGCTACTCCTAAGAGGCACTCTGATTGGGGCTGCCGCCTTCAGGCGGGAGCTTAGCTCTTCTGGAGCATTCTGTGCTCTATCTAGAAAGCCTGAGCAGCAGTGTGGAGCTTCTGCCTGGCCTCTGATTCCACACAGGGGGACTCGAAGACCCAAGCCTGGCTTGCTTTTCCTAAAACAGTAAAGATAATAATTCCTATTTATGGATCACATGTATACTACTAAGTGTGTAGCAAGTGCATCTTATGTATTATTTCATGCTAGTTCTATACAACCTTAGAGAAATTGAGCAATCTGTAAAAAAGTGATTCACACAGCCAATAACTGGTAGATGCATAATTCTCTTTTAGATACTAGTGAATCTAAAGCAATGCTTGATGACATTGTGCAAGTCACAAAGTCTCTCTGCGATGCTTTTCAGGTGTTTGGGGGATGGTCACACATCTTTCTTAGGGTGTGTGAGGACTAAATGAGGTGGTGACACATTTGCCTTCTGAGAAACAATTGGTTACATGTGGCAATGTATCAGTGCTATTATCATAAACGCCAGTAAGATCCACATTGCCACTCTGGTGATGTGTCTAGATCAATAATTTTGCTTTATTTCTTTATTGTATTATAGTCTCTCACCTATGAAAGTTTACCTATTTTCACTCCTCTCACCCACTAACGTTTATCTATTTTTCCTTTTTCAAAGCCTAGAATGAATTTTCAAAGCCTATAATGGTCTATGTAGATTTGCCTGGCTTACCGTACCATCCCTTTCTTCAGTACTCATATGTATATTGTATAGTTCAGATGTTCTTAGTTGTAAGGCAACAGTAACTAACCAGCCAAATGGTCGAGCCATCTCAAAGGAAAACAGGTCAGAATTGGCTTATCAGGGAGTTCCTGCGAGGTGGTTTTGTGTATGACACTCCTTAAAACTGTATCTACTGCTTCAAGTCCATCAGGAGAGAAGAAGATCAGTCCCTGGAATAAAATCTCCCAGATAGGCTCCTGCTAGCTTGGTAAACTTAGTTAGACGTATATCCCATCTTTGGACTGTTGATAAGACTACTGATTTGGGCCCTATCTTGAGACAGGGGAGTAAAGTTGATCACTCATGAACAAGATCCTAAATACTGTCAGAAGTAGGAAGAAGGATTTTAATAAGGAAGGTTGCCAACCCTTTTCCAGTAAAAAAGAAACCAAGACTTGCTTATTGCATATGGGTATTATCTGTCCATCTGTATCTCAGAGCAGACTGTAACTCTTTAAGCACAGGTCGTCATAAAGTTGCTTCTGTTTTTTTCTCTTCTCATGTGCTCTAGCATGCCTCACCCCTTTACATATTGCATCTGCACAATAAGAATGCTGTGTATATTCTCCATTAGTAGATTACATTATTGAGAATGAATTATTCCATAAAATGAAGCATCCAGGTGTCTTGGCTCTACCATGAAGAACGAAAGGGAAGTAGATTGGACAAGATGAGAATAATAGTACAGAAGTTTCCATCTTTTCATCGAGTGTATTGCCCCTTCCCCAGGTGTGGCCTTTGGTTAACCTGCCCAGGGGCACTGACAGAACATGTCGTAGAGAGAAGGTTCCTGTCTTTTTAGCATGATAAATGTGCTGTTAATGACATGGGAACTTTCAGCCTACTATAGATTTATCATGGGCAGTGCTGCAGGAAGGAAAGCTACATTAACCTCTTGTTGATCTGCAGTCATTCCACCTGACGCTCAGGAGCCCAATTAACATTATTGATTTGAATCACACTCATCAAGATCAACTTATTTTCTGTTAATTTCTTTCAACACAGAGAGAGCTGAAACCAAGCACAGAGGAGCTGCGACAGAGTGATTGATTTGGCTATGAAAAGCATGTTTTGTATCATAATCTCATTTTAATGTTTTAATAGTTGAGCTCTGCCAAATTGCTTTTGATGAAGGAGTCATTTTCTGGACTGGGTGCTGGGCAAGCCTTATACTGGTCAGCTGTTTCTACGCATCCTCTGTACTTCTACGTGTTCTGCCTAAGCAGCCACTTCTTGATTTTCTCTGTGGGTTGACTGTGGTCAGGCAGATGTAGCAGGGTAGCAGGTGGCCATGTTGGTTTCAGATTTGTTCCCCATGTGTTTGCTCCAGAAGCCCAGAGTTAAGAGGCAAGCCCTTCTCCTGGGGGATCAGGAGTGTGAAGTAGCACAGGGACACTTACCTCATGTTACATGGCAGTACTTCATTGGGCTGGACAAACTTCATGGCCAAGACTAAGTTGAGTGGGTGGGGCAAGCAAGAAGCCTCTGCCCATGACACTGAGCGACAGTCCTGCACTCATGGGCTTTCTGGCCTCATGCCTCCAAAGTCAGAGTGCTGAGGTGAGCTGTTTCACCATCATGGTGTCAAGGAGCAATAAAGACTTCAGACTTCACATAGAGATGCTTTCCTTTTTCCTCTTGGATCCCAAAGAACCACAGAGTCAGTCTATACTGACTGAATGAATGGATACATGAATAATCAATAGTAATCTTGTTTTGTTAGTGGGATAGTAGGAAAAAACATGAATTTTAAATAGGAGAAGAGCCATTTATGAATTACAGCAACCACCTAAAGCATGTATACATGTGTGTGTGTGTCTGTGTGATAATACTCTATAAATATGTGCATACACATATATGAATACACTCGCTATATCATTAAGTATATACCTGTTTACAAATTTTACATATAGATATGTTACATAATATGTATACTTATATGCACAGTTATATATGAATATAGAATATTGTATAGTATGTACACTGTGGATTTTTCTGGTAACCCTGTGATGAAGAAATTTGACAGCCAGGGAAGCTACCCACTTAGCAGGAGTTGGAGGGAGGATTTGCACCTCTGTTGTTTAACTCTACTTTGAATGTCCTATGTCAGGCCACATAGCAAATATTTTGTCCTTTTCCACAAGGACCTTCTGCTCGCCTTGAGTCCAACCAATGGACTCAGTGCAGCATCAATCCTGCTGAGAGGAGCCTGTTAAAAGTGGACACACGAAACTTAAGAAAAAATGGAGCAAGCAGGCAGCTTTCCCTTCCCATTTGAAATTAATGCCCACTGTAGAAAAACATAAAGCATCCCCATCCCCAGAGACTTGCCTGACATTTTAAAACTTTCATCTGCTTGAATTCATGGTGTTCCAGGAGGGAATTTACACGTTGCTGAGTTCCAGCAGCTGGCTGACTGTAGTGTATACCTCTGTTGTGTTGGGCTGTGCTTGCTACAGGCCCAAACAAATTATATAGCTTGTTTATAGTTGTTTAAAGGGAACAATTATATATATTGTTCCCTTTAAAAACAATAATGGGCCTATTCAGATTTTATCTGTCATTTGACTTTGTGGTTGAGCCACAAAGTATTTTTTTTTTTTTTGAGCCACAAAGTATTAATAACGTTGTTGTCAAGCAGGCCAGAGAAGTCCTCACAGAAGTTTCTAGGCTCCAGTATTAGGCCAAGAAGCACAAAGGAAACATGGGGATGGTCTTGGTGTAGCTTGCCTACATGGGAGCTGTGTTACTACCCCATCGTGCCAATTTGACCAAGGCTTTAAGAGTCCTATATTTCATGTTGTTTTTCATAGAAGCTGGTTGTAGCCTGTGCATGATTAATCATGGCTGGGATACATCACACTTAGGACGGTTTTAAATTGTAGCAACAAAACCATGCACAACCAGTTCATAACCTTATATGAACATTGTGTGCTACTGTAATCCTAGAGAAATACTGCATATCCAAATTAATGGGGAAGAAAATGTGCTGTGCTCTTGGCTTTCTGTGTCTGGCAAGGTACTTGAACAATGTTTGTTTTGTCTCCTTTATCCTATACAAGAGCTGACAGAGGAAGCCTTATTTCTTTCTCATCATTACTGTGGACTTGTGCTGTGGAGGGTGTCTGCTGGACGCCAAGCTGAGTATGGAAGCTAAAATGTGCTTTCCCATGTTCCTCAACTCATGGAGCCCCTCTGTGTAGAGCATAGAGGACTTACTGCTATTGTGGATTCTCCTTGTTCCTCTGCTGATCCACCAGTCAGAGCTTATACATTTTATGGATCTGTGTCTTGCCTGGGGAACACATGTATGTATTTTTTGAGAGAACCAATTCAACATCTTTTGTTATGAGACAAAGTCTCTCTATGTAGCCCTGACTGGCCAGGAACTCACTCTGTAGACGAGGTTGGCCTAGTACTCACAAAGATCTGCCTTAGTCTTCCGAGTGCTGAACTTAAAGGTGTACTTTAAATACCATAATTCCTGGCCTGGTTTTGTTGTGTATGTATGTGTATATATAGTGTGCTTATGTGTAGCTTTTTTCTCTTTATCTCTTTGAGGGGGGGCTCCCAGTTTCCAAATAATTACATGGAGACTTATTCTTTCTTATGAATTCCCTGTCTTAGCTTGTCTTGTTTCTAGACAGCTTTTCTTAAGTCATCCTGCCTAACTTTTGCCTCTGGGCTTTTATCTTTCTCTATTCTATATTCCTTTCTTTAGTTCTTACTCTGTGGCTTGCTTTGTAGCTGGGTGGCTGACCCTTTATGTCCTCCTTTCCTCCTTTTCTTGATCCTCAATCTTCTCTTCCAAGATTTCATCTCCTATTTATTCTCTCTGCCTACTAGTCCTGATTATCCTTTCTCCTGCCTTGCTATTGACTCTACAGCTCTTTATTGGACCAATCAAGTGTTTTAGGCAGGCAAAGTAACCCAGCTTCACATAGTTAAACAAGTGCAACATAAAAGAACATTAAACAAATGTTCCACAGCATAAACAAATGTAACACACCTTGAAATAATATTCCATAGCACATGTATGTATGCATATGTGTTAGCATACACATGGACATAATTATGTGTGGGTGTGTATGTACATGTAAGACCCAAGATGGAGACAGGATTTCTCACTAAACCCAAAACTTGCCATTTTGGCTAATCTGGCTAGCTGGCTTGCTTTGGGGATTCCCGTCTATGTCCCTGGACACACTGGGATAGCAGGCAGGACAACATGCCTACATTGCTTTTGTATGGGTGCTGAGATTGAGACTCCAGTCCTCAGGCTTGGGGGGTAAGCACATACTTTCTAAGCCATCACTCCACTGTTGGGGAATATTATTTAAGGTGTGTGACTTTTGTTTATGCTGCATTTGTTTAACTCTGTGAAGCTGTGTTACTTTGCCTGTCTAAAACACCTGATGGTCTAATAAAGAGCTGAACAGCCAATAGCAGGGCAGGAGCAAGGACAGGCGGGGCTGGCAGGCAGAGAGAATAAATAGAAGGAGAAAGGAGGAAGAGGGCAAGCAAGAGAACAATGAGAGGTGGACAGCCACCCAGCTGCATAGCCAGCCACAGAGAAAGAAGTAAGGCATATAGAGTAAGAAAAGGAAAAAGCCCAGAGGCCAAAGGTAGTCGAGATAATTTAAGAAAAGCTGACAAGAAACAAGTCAAGCTAAGGCTTGGGCGATTATAAGTAAGAGTAAGCCTCCATGTGAGTTGGCTGGTGGGGCCTCTGAAAGAGCAAAAACAAATAACAATACTCCACCCTCAATTGCAAGGGCTTTGGCAATCAGCTCTGGTATGGCTGGTAACCCAGGAATTAGGATTTCTATCTTAAATGTCTTGTTGGGTAAAGGTAAATTGGAAAATAAATTAGAGGGCAATGTGAAGGAACACTAGTGTCTGCTTCCTTCTCAAAAATTTGCCAGCCAGTGAGAGAAATGGCCAAATAGATTTATATAAGGGGTTCTGGAATCTATGGGCTGAGTCAGATGAAAAGATCTCTCATGTTTTGGATTCTAAACGTGAGTTACTTTATCTCTTCCCTCTGCCCTTTGTGACAGTCACCAAAATGAATTTTCATCTTGTGGCCATTGTAAAAGGGCCCTGACTTTAACTTTAGATTTCACTATGGGACTGAGTAGCAGCAATAAAGTTAGCTGAACAGCCCTGTCTTCCACAAATGAAAAAAGGAGAGGTATAAGGTCTACTGTCACTATCTGGTCAACCTCATACTTACAAGGTAACAAAGATGCAGCCAGTATCTTACTTATTATTCCTTTCCAGTTGCCATCACAACTCTCTTGTGACATCACAAAGTCCTTTAATTTTAGACAGGTAGAGTTTTTTTTTTAATATTTATTTTAGAAGTTACTTTGTTGAGATGGAGCCATAGGAAAATGTTATTTTGGAGATAAGGAACTATTCCTCTTTGCCATGGGTGTTCAGATCAGGGTGTGGACTTGGTAGCTTCAGGGCTTCTGGTTCAGGGAGGCTTATGGCTGTAGCTGAAGAGCCCAGCAGGAGGCATTTCCTACTTTCCTCCATTTCCTCATTGATGTGTGAATGTGGTCAGATGTTAGCCCAGTAGGTGGAGGGCCACCTCCCTGGAGAAAGACTGACCAAGGGGAGTTTCCCTGGTGACTGTAGCAAGCTGCACAGTGTCATCATTTGTCTACCCTTCTTCATTGTGTGCCTTGAAAGCTTGCTGATTTCCAGACACTTGGATAGCAAGATTGATGAGATGTGGCCTCTGGCTTTGAGGATGTTGGCGCTGCAGTGGGTGGGGGTGCTGAGATACCTGCTTCTTGTACTTGTGAAGATTCTGGCCTTCTATATATCTTGAGGTCTCAGCTTAAATGTGACTCTCCTGTAGAAGCCCATTCTCTAGACCCCAAGCTAACTGAGAGCCCCTTACCACTCATGCCTGCCCCTTGATGCTTATTTATCTAGTAGACTCTGCTCAGCTCTGTTCTCAGTCAGACCATAGCTCCTAAACTGGGCTTGGGTTCTCTGCATCTCCACTCATTCTGATACCTGGCAGCTTCTCGGGATGTTCATTGTCTGGCTAGCCTGAGAGGTCCTAGTTCATGCTCTGACACTGTTGATGATGCCTTTCTTATTTATTTTCATAATGTTTTACAGTCTCCACACCTTTTAACAACCAATCTCTACAAACTAGATATTTGAATAAAAGAAGGTCTGTGAGCCCCAATGCTGTCTTTTTAGAAAGTTTGGTTCAGGCTGTGTATTTGATAATTTACACACACTTCTTGCTTTAGGTTTTCTTTCCAGCCAAGACATTGGATCTGAATTCAGAACAAGCTTTAGTGAAAAAAAAAATAACTGTTGAAAAAGTATGTTGAATCAGCATACAGGGAGAAGCAAAGGACTTTGGAATTATTTGTGGCATTATCTTAGTGGATTCTTTCTAAGACAGAGTCCTAAGTAGCTCAGGCTAGCCCCAAAGTATGTAGTCAAGGATGAGTATCTGATATTCCTGCTTCCACTTTTTTAGTGTCAGGGTTACTGTTTGAATATATTCTTGAGAGAAGGCCAGCGGGCTCCTGGTTGGTGAGACCCTTCTCTTAGCCCTTTCTTAGGCTCAACGCTCTAGTGCTTGCCTTGGCTACTGATGTAAGTTTTTACCGCCATTGGTAGAGGTCCAGACATTGCCTTCTATAATGGTCAGTGGATGCGAGTGGCCTCCCCCAGGACTGAATCTCTATCATTCTCTGACGCCTGACAGTCAGGTTATGTGTAGGGAGCACCCATGGTGCCCTTTCTAGAATAAGCCAGTTTGTTATCTGCACACAGACAGATGTCTGTCCCAAGAAGAGGTGTTCATCATTCTGTCCTTGTCACTAGAGATGACAGATGGGCTCTGTCAGAGGAAAGGCCTCAGTGCTGGTCCTTCTGCAGCTTCGACTGTTGTTTTCCAAGAACGGCAGACAACTCTCTGTGGAGACCTATGGTCATATTACCGAGGGCACCCACGTGCCTTCCCAGAGTTGGGTTCTTTGGTGGCTTTCACTTTTTTAAGGTGTTTTTTTTTTTACTGTGTTGGGCATTAAGGAATATGTTTAAATTCCCATCTATGTGTGTGTGTGTTTACATCCCCACATAAGAAGTGCCACCAGACTGCCTGCAGTGTTCTGTGATGTGGTCCCTTCATTACATCTACTTCTGAAATCTGCTCTGTCTCCTCCCTGCAAGGGTGATGGAGGGAGCCTTAGGTGTCACCTCAGCCTTACGTAAGTCATTAGAATCAAAGCTGGCATGTTACTCAGGCTCTTGAACTTGGGTTTGGTGTTCATGTCTAAATATCTTTTACTCAGAAGTACAATTTTGTGTATCTATGTTTCTCTCTCTCTCTCTGTCTCTCTCTCTCTCTCTGTCCCTCTCTCTCTGTGTGTGTGTACATGTGCATGCATGCGTGCGTGTTTCACTTTTCTTTCTGGTTAAAGAGTGATTGTCAAAGAACCACCACCCCCTTTTGGACTCAGCACACATCTTGTGTCAAAGAACTCTGTCAAGTTTAAGGTTGCATGCACAGTGGTTTCTTTCCCCCATTCCAGGCCCATATCACAAAAGACATGTGCTTCCTGTCCTCGTGTTTCCTGCTGACGGTGGTGGTGTGGCAGGGCTTTATTCCTCCCCCAGAGGTATGTGTGGCTAGATGGCATCATTAGAAGTGTGTTTAAGGAAAGAAGGTCCACCTGAGCCTTTTCTCCCGCATTAGAAGGAAACACCTTTTGCATGCAACAAGCTTTAAGCTGCACTCCCGAATAGAGAAGGGGGCCTTAAAGATGGCAGGTGTAAGTTGGGTTTGCTGATGCTGTGGTAGTCCTGATGCTGTGACTGTGGTCTCTCCCCATATTCCTAACTCTTTCCCATAGCCCACAGACTCACTTGTCCCTTCTAGAGATTGAATGTGTCCCTTTCAGTAAGTACCTGGGTGTTCTGTCTACACACAGCATCTATATTTTGTAAATTCCCTTTCAAAATGTCTAGCCAAAAAGTGCAGACACAGTGGGGTGAGATATTTAAACTGAAGCCTAAATTTAAAACATATTGAAAGACAAAAAATAAGAGAAAGACAATCTGGGCTGTTTTTCTAACTGTGAAGAATGTCCTCCCTGTTGGCAAAGGGTTTCCTCTTGCCTTGCAGTGAGCTGTCTGAGCCTGCTGTGAGTGTTCTTAGGGACCACCATACATGATTGTGGCATCTGCTGTGTCCTCATCATAACTTTGCCCTGTGGACACTGAACCCAATAGTAAGGGAATGTTTTATCATTTCTTTTTTTTTTTCAATTATAACTTAGTGTTGTTAGAGAAGGGTTAGTTAGCAAGAGACTTGCCACATAAGCATGAGGATCTGAAATTCCCAGAACCCATGTAAAAAGTGGCATGTGGTAGCACGAACTTGTAATCCATATTTTGGGGGGGCAAAGACAGGAAGTTCTCTGGGGCTTGCTGGCCAGTCAGCCTAGCCCTGTCAGCGAGCTCCAAGCAAATGAGACACCCTGACTCAAAACAGCAGGATGTAGAGACCTTGAGGAATTGACACTTGAAGCTGACTGTTGTACTCTGCATGCCCATGTGTACATGTACCCTCTGAGTGCATGCACACACACACACACACACACACACGAGTGCAAACACACATGTGCGCATGTGCACAACACATCACACACACACATGAGTGCAAACACACATGTGCGCATGTGCACACACATCACACACACACACACACTACAGCAATCATTTTAAAAAACTTAAATATACTATGTGCTATATACCACCAAATTGTATTCAGTTGGATACAATTTGGTGGTATATAGCACACGCTGATGAAATCAATCATGGTAATTGCTTTGTGACTTGAGATCATCTGCTTAGATTCTAACACCTGGGCTGTGGTCACCTGTGCATTGAATGGCCTGTCCATGGATGCCCTGTGCTGTGTTCACCCTGCCTGAAGCAGGAGCCCGGAGCCGCATCTGCCTTTGAACCACCGCAGGCCACTCTGTGCCATGCCCCATCGCTCCTGTTGGCTGAGTGGTCTGAAGGGACTTCTAGCTGTGATATTTCTGATTTGGAAAAACAGCTTCTCTTGGAGAGAAGCATTAATTAGATGCAGAGGGGGAGTTATTCATCCTTCGTGTGGGGGCAGTGGGGAGTGAGGGAGAGAAGTACCACACATAAATTATGTCCTATTTGGGCAATGTGTCATGCTTGTCAGCTGTCTGTTGCCAGAGAGCCACACTGTAGCTAAATACTTGTGACACCTTGCCCAATCAAGGTAGAGGGAAAGGATGTTATGGGAGCCTCTTTGTGACAATCTGTGCTAGTTTACATTAGCTTAACCCATCACTTTTTCCTCTGTGCATGGAGAAATTTGTTAAATTAATTCTGTTGCAATTAGTAGATTTATGGGAAAGTACCCTGTTATCCTTTAATTGGAGAGCATAAAACTACAAACTGAATCCACGAGTTCTATTTGTGTAATAGGCAATCTATCTACGACAAGATTTGATCGATGGATTCCTATGATGCCCTTGCCTTGTTTTATATTGGCTGTCAGCGCTTAACTGGGACTGAAGTATCTGGGTAACAAAAATTGATATAATGACTTAATGCGCCTTATTCTCTTTGAGCTACATCAGTTTAGAGCACTTCTGAGAGAAAAATGTCTGGAAAATATCAGGGACTCATTTATCAACCTGTTTTCATTAGCATACTGCCTGGCTCTGGTAAGGATTTGAATAAAAAAAAAAGCAGGATAGTACAATTTATTTCAGGTCCCATATTTCTTGGATGAAAGGAGACCTCTAATAAAAGGAAAATACAGAAAGAGGCTTTTTCTAGTTGGCTTTTCCGTAACGAAAAATCCTATCCCACCCATAAAAAAGGGTTTCTTGTTTGTTTGAATTTTTGTTAGTGATATCTGAGGAAACATATTCCTGGAAAGGTAATTAGAAAAGCAACACAAACCACATGGTGGTCTTGATATGTAGAGAAAAAAATATTTCAACACCACAACAAAATTAATCAAAAATATCCAGGTTATGAGAATGCCTCTGTTTGCTTTGCCGTGTGTGTGTGTGTGTGTGTGTGTGTGTGTGTGTGTGTATGAAATGTAGTTAAACAATGAACACAGAGAGAGGCACTCTGCATAAGTGGGCATTTTGTACCATTAAGAGATTTCGGAAAGTAAAGATCTAGTGTTCTTAGCTCTCTGGAGTTAGAGCCGAGGGGAGCTAGAAACAGATCAAAATGTTTGTATAGTGGGCAAAATGCGTTTGGTATATGGAGTCATTTGTCCTCCGCACCATAGGATGCGAACCACAAGAGGTAATAATAACTGACAGGCAGTTGCATGGGAGTGAGTCCTTTTTTTGCATGAAATTTTTATGCATCAGTCAGCCTGCATGCAGTGTGCCTAATGTATAAAATAAATTGGTGCATAAATCAGATTAAGAGCAGCACGTTGCCAACTTCCGCATTTGCACACAGGAATTCAATATGGATATGGAGGAATTCCCATTCTTTAATCTCTAATAGGGTGTGGGGAATCTCTCAGGTAGATTTTGCACACAGAAACATTTTATTCACTTACCTTCATTTGCCTCCCCACCCGAAATAACCGCAGAGGCAGTGTCGTGACTGTCAGGGCAGCAGTGTGGGTTTTCCTGGAACGCTGGCTGCGTACGGAGGGAAGTGACACAGTATTTAAGATAATATTGCAACCCTGTCTATAGCTCCTAATTATGGGAAGGAATTGGTGTGCCAATCGATAGTGATTTATGGTGGAGATACACAGTGCGCATGACTAACATTGATCTGCATGTAAATTCCTTGACATAATAAGAAGTTATTAGCAATGACAGTCACTGTCTGACTGCTAATTCATCAGCACACCCTCTATGTGTGTGAGTCTCACTGGCTGTATACTGGGGGCCAGTATGCCACACCATTTGCCTCCTGGACATTAGGCCCCTATATCTCACACCTCAGGAGCTGCTATTGAACATGTGAGAATGGAGGTCATATTGACCATGTCTGCCAAACAATGGTTCCGTGATTAACCAGCAAGCCAGGGGATAGACCTTGCTTGTATTTTTTTAAAGCCCCAAATGCCTTACAAATATTTGACCCTAAATTAAAAAAAATACTATAAGTGTTAAGTGTTGTATTTAATACATTTTTTTCCTTAGCAGTATTTGCTTAAAAGTCCCCAATAGCAAATTTTTACAACAGTTAATTAAAACATAATGGATTTACTTTGTCCCCTTCTTTCTCTTACCGCTTTTGAATGATCATAAATTAAAGCTGCTATGTTTGTTTGGCTCTGTATGTTTCTGCATTTCTGCTGCCCCAGATGGAGCCCCTTCTGAAATTCAGTCTTTAATCCCATGCCTCTTCGTTCTCCTGTCTCCTCTTTCCTCTGACAGGTCTTCAGAAACTTGTCCTTCTCAGCCCCACTTCCCTCTCTTTCCCTGTAGTGATCCCCGCTAACTGCCCTGAAAAGTCTCCAGCTATTTCCATTCAAGATCCAAATAGTATCTTTGCTCATCTGTGGGTAAAATCTCTCAGTCCTTGCCTGAAATGTTCCGTTACTGTAACTGATAGTTTCTTGTTTAAAACATTCTGTCATTTTCTTTTATGGCCTGATACTTTTTGCATAAGAGTCCCTGCATCAAGAAATTATTTTTTTTAAACTGAATGTAGGTGAGGTGTAGGCCTTTCTTTCTCTTCTCCATTCTTACAGAGGTGGCTGCTGCTTTTGGAGAAAAGCCCTGGAAAGTTGGTGGAGTCATGGATGTCAATAGATTAGCTCCAGCTATGTGGCACCTGCTGCATCTTGAGAAATACAAAGAGTTACATATGAAAAAGAAGGGTGTTGTGGGCAGCAGTTTTAGTTGTAATACTAGGGTAAATAATTGTAGCAACAATTTTAATTTCAGACTTTTAATTAAATATATTAGTTAGTCTCGTCTAAGTTATGCTGGAGTGACAAATAACCCCCATTATCTCAAAGGAGCAAACAACCAGATATAGTTCTTGCTTCAGCCGCCTGCACATAGACCGTCAGAGAACTCTTAATCCTTTCAGATCACACAGGGATTCAAGATGGAGGAGTACTCAGCATTGTGACTCTTACTACACAATGACCCACAGAGGAATAAAGGGAATAAGCGTTCTGGAGGGTCATGTATTGGCAGTCCCCCTGCTCTGTAGAGTCACTTGTGGACTAGGGGCTGGAGAGTAGGGTTAGGGTTAAAGGTTAGACCTTATTCTTACCCTGTAACTCAATGGAACTAGAAATGTCTGCTGAACACTTTTCATGTCTAACACTTAGTTTCTCACAAAAGATAAGTATTTAAGAAAACCTTCTCAGAAAATAAAAACAGTGGGGTTACTATCAACGGGACCCGAATCAGTGTTGACTCAAGTGATCGTGAGTGGTTAAGTGGTTAAGTTTTGGAATAGTGAACCATTTTTACCGATCGAGAGATGGAAATCCATCCACGGAAGAACCTCTCCTGGGGTGGTCCTGGAGTCGAGTCACGTGGGATGAGCTAGCTTTCTCACCTTGAATTCAGCGTGGCTCCTCCTGCTCCTCTCTGTGACCTAGTGTTGCTCTGTGATCAGTCCTTCACTGACGTATCTCACTGTGTCTCCCTACTCAGAGTCTACTGAGCATCCCATCTCCCCTTTCCTGACTTCTTGACTGCTACTGTATCATCTCCCCCAAATGAAAGTTGATCACTAGAATTTGTTGGGCACTAGAATTTGAAGACTGTATTGTATTGTGTGAGTTTGGCATGGTGTGTATGAGATGATGAGGAGATGTCCAGCTGAGTCGCTCCTCAGAGTTGAGAGCAGTAGAAATGATGCCTACTGAGAGGATTATGGATTGCCTTGTTTATAGCACATATCCACCTTGCCTTGAGAGAGTGAGGGTCTAATAATTTGTACTGGAGAATGATCAGATGTTCTGTATTCTTCCTGTTTCAGTAGGATTGCATGACTGTTTTGGTTGAAATTTCTACTGGATTATTTTTCTTTTCTTTTGTAAAATTAGTTCAAATTTTACACAAGATGTTAGGAGTTGGTGAAAATTCTATATGTAATGGGGACATAAAAACTTTACAACACTTAAGGTTGAGAGATACTGAGTGGTCCTTTCCAGATGCTTTCCCCCGTACTCAAGGTGGACCGCCCTGCTGGAAGAGCGTCCGCTGCTTTTGATGTTGGCAATTGTGGGTAGATGCACTTGTCAGCAGGGCAGGTATTGGAACCCAAGGCCTCAGATTGTGGTGTCTGCAGAAGACGGTAGAATGTCTGCATGGCAACAGAGTGGCAGGGAGGGAGGGATATCTTCTCTCCCTATCCTTGTTGGCTCCATGACTTTTATGTGACTCTCATATGCCACTTGAAATTAGAAACAAAAGCCTAACTTCACTGAGTACCTTTTATATGCCAGCTATACACATACAACTCTTTGCATGTTATACATATACCTGGTGTGTTTCATAATACATGTCTACATTTGAGAGTGTGTAAATGTGTGTACATTTCTTCTTTGCTCCCTAGGGCATATTTGGAGGAGATATTCTGGTATGACTAACACCCAAGAGCAACTTATTCTTGCTGCTGGTTGACGTCCCAAGAACTTTACATCAGTAAACTTCCTTCATGCTATCATCATCATCATCTGGGGTAGACACTTTCATCAATTCCATTTGAAAATGATAGAGTTAACTATGGCGTCCAGTTTGCATAAGGCCACATGGACACACATAAGCTGTATCATTGTTTACTGTTTAGCCTGAGCTAGTGTCCCCACTTGGTTCAGATGCCCATCGAAGGAGCACATGCAGCGGATGTGGGCACTGTTCTGGGTCCACCTCAGAGTCCCTTGAAGCAGTAGGTACTGGCAACAGGTTTGCCTCTCTTGTTCTCTTTAGCATTTGCAACTTTTATTGTGGCTTCTGGCTGCAGGGTGTCAGTTCTAAGATTTATTTTTATTAAATCCTTAAATGACAGAGCCTTTATAATCTTGTTTATAAGTTGAGGATTGACTACAAGTCCCCTTTATTTTTCAATCTGAGGTTTTTTGATTGAGGTGTGTATGTGTGTTTAATGTAAATTACCCATTTTTCTTTTATACAAATCTGCCCTCCCTCTTCCCCTTTCCCTTCCAGTTGCTCTAGCATGTTTTATTGCTTGTTACCAATGTGTTCTGGACGCTTCTGGAGGGTGGCAGGCAGTGCATGCACTCTTTGTGCATTCTGTACTATTTGATGTTGGTGCCACTGTGGTATTGACCACCGGGCTAGATATACGCGATACATTTACTGTTTTATTTCAGATTTCCCCAGAGCTGGGCAGTTGTTGTTAGAAATGTTACTTTGCATCTTCTGATCATCTTCAGAGCTTGCTTGTACCCCAGAATATTAAAAATTCTTCAAAATCAAAAAATGCCATCTATTCTGGTCAGTTGACACCAAGGAAGGTGGATGTTCACCCACTGTATTAAAGCATCACCATGAATATGGTTGGCTAATGTGCTTTAAAAAGACTACCATGATTAAGAAAGTACAAACAATAATGTTGCCACCCATCTTCTATGCCTTCTGTGTCATCCGGTAATGCTTGTCTAAAGGCAACACACTATAATCTTTGGAACTTTGGAATATCTCCTCATATGGGAAAAGCTTTCCATAGGTGGGAGAGTAAGAATTTTTGAGGTAGAAAGGTTATCCTGATGGAACCTAGATGCAATCACAAGTATGTTTATGGGGAAGAAAGAGATATGGCACTCACAAAAAGAGAGGTAGGCAACAGAAGCAGGGAAGAGAGCAAGGTGGCTATAAGCCAAGTGCTGATGGCAGCGAGTAGGAGCTGGGAGATTTTCCCATGGAACTCTGGAGTGAGTATGACCTTGTCAACACCTCCAGTTCACTACTGTGATACTGATTTTAGCATGAAGAAGCATTATTTTCTAATGCTATCAACTTTGTGGAAAATTGTTACCGTAGCTGTAAGAAATTAATACATTCACCTGAGTATGTTTTTGTTATTATTAATTTATTAATGTTAAGGGTTGAACTGAAATTGGAACCAGATCTTTAAATTACTTTTTCAGTGCAGTGTAAGGGCACACTTTGCAAAAGCAATGAAACATCGTGTGACATCTCCTTATGATCTTCTGCTTAAAGGAATTGTATATATAGTGTATGAACACGTTAAGTGTGGTGGTAAGAGTGTGTACTATGTAAATTAACATATGTTGGTGTGCCTGATCAAACAGATTTGGAGAGCTTGCTATAGAAGATCATCATTAAGATGAAATAAAATAAATATAAAAATTCCTGTTCAATGTAAAGATAGATGGGTGGATAGAAGGAAGGAAAGGAAAAAGGATGGATGAATTGGTGAGAAGGTGGTTATAGGTAAGGAATGATGGATGGATAGAAGGATGGATAGAGAGATGAATGGATAGAAGGCAGGGGTTGATACATGGGGAGATGGACGGAAGGATGTCCTCCTCAGTGATGGGTTGGCTCCTATTTAGAAGGAAAGATGGATGGATGAGTGGATGAATAGACACAAGGATGGATAGATGAATCTAAGGAAGGAATAATGGATGGACAGATGTTTGAATATGAAGAGATGAAGGATCCTTGGTAAAGCTAGAGACCAGGGAAACCTGACTATAGTACAGCTTAGCCATGAAATTATGTGTGCTTGACTTTGAAGGCTGTGGTCTTTTGGCTGCACCATCATGATATGGAGAACACTGCTTATAAAAATTGCCTGCTTCACATTGTCCTGAAGATTAGCGAAAGAATATTTGTGAAGAACAGATGGGATGGCTGACTTCTTCAGCATTGCGATAGGTGAGGGGAGGAGGAAGTATAATATAATATTAACGGCGACTCCTGCATTGCCTGTGGCTTTGATGACTTGTCAGAGGCAGTGATGGAAGGGGTGCTTTGGCGGGGGCATAGAGGGAGCTGCAGCTGGCTGGGTGGAGGCTTTCCTTGCTATCTGCTCACAAAGCATCTTCAGCTTCCTTTGGGTGACACCCATTGCACTCAAACTTACTCATTCAGTGTTTCTCAGCCCTCCAGACAATAATCTCTAGTGGTTATTGCAGAGGGTATTAAGTACACGGTGGAGTCTCAGCCAGTGTTTGCCAAATGAATGCTAACAATTTTTATAAGAGAAAGTACTGTCACTTTGTACTCCACAACCTAATAACATCGTGCTCTTAGTAAATGCTGGGTGGTCTGAGCTCAGAGGAGCAGCAGTGGGCCAGGGCTTTGTGGGATGTGGCCAAGATGCAGAGAATTAGGTCTTAGTCCCCTTAGGACCTTCACTCTTTCCCAGTGAGGCCTAGGCCTGAGTCCATGAAGAAACCAACTTGGGAAGACGGTGGAACTAATGGAACCCTCTACTCCAGCTGACCTTAGGGAGAGTGAAGGGGCTAGGGAGCCGGCTCTCAGGCATGGAGGAACACACACACACACACACACACACACACACACACACACACACACACACCTACCTGTAATCCTAATGCTAGTGTGAGGAGGGCACAGACAGGTAGAGCTGGGAGCTCCCTGGGCTGCCGGTCTAGCTGAATCTGCAAGCACCAGAATCAGTGAAAGGACAGGACTTTTTTTTTTTTTTTTTTATGAGGTGGGAGAGTGATAGAATTCACCCAGTGTTGGTCTCTCACTTTCACACACAAGTTCACACATGTATGCATGCATTTGCACATATGTGTGCACACATGCAAACAGCACAGACTTTTACAAAAAGGAAGGAAAATGCTAAAAAAAAAAAGCACAAATGTGGATATGCCAATGGCAAACATTTTTAAAAATAACAAACTTCCATGCTGTGTTTTGAAATGCAAATGGGATTGAGAATGCAGGAGCAGCCCCAGTGCAAGCTCCACATTCCGTCAGCAGCATCTGGCTTTCCGGGAGAGTTCTCTGTGAGTTGTGGTTATGGTTTTCATGTGCATGTCTCATTTTGACCTGAGAGTGAGAAGGATAATTTTGAGGTGATGAAAATACTCGCCTGACTATTAAGTACAGAAATGGGTCTCAGGGCCCCACAGTATCAGCCCTACCATCTGAAATGTAAATATCTCCTGAAATTCCCATTTAAGAGCAGATTTCACCTGCAAGTAGACTGTCGTATCTTTCTGAAAAATATCCACACCCCAGTGAGGGAATAAACACATCATCACACTTCCCTGACAGATAAGCTTGGCTCTGTTCGGATGTAAACTCATTTTTCTTGGGTTGACCTTTAAATAGTATTGTGTTATTGTATGGGATTTAAATCAATAATTTTGTCAAAGGAGAATATACTGTGAGGGTTTTTTCTTTATCATTTAAACAGTTCTGTAAACTCTCAAGGAGTAATGGATTCAACGTGCATTTCCCAGGAAGGGATGATGGGAGATGGGTACGAGTCAGGGAAGGAGGCTCCTTATATAAAACTGCGCTTGGCAACAGCCAATCTCCAGAACTGAGAATGTTGTGTCCCGTCTCCCCAGGCACTGTGGATGGCGGTGCCAGTGTGGCCTGTAATTGGTGGCACAGCACCTTTTTTACACTCCTGGCAGAAAGCACTAGCATGTTCTAGGTGTGAGGAGGTTGAAATGAGAAGTGCCCAGTAGTTATGAAGCCCCAATAATGAGTTTCCTTCTACTTACCGTGGATTTGTGTGATATACAGCTTGCAATTAAGCATGGCTTGGTGATTCGGTGATGAATGTATGTGCAGCTCCTGAAGAAGGGAGGCCGCCCTCCCGCCGCATCCTTCATGATGTTTGCAGCTGGGTACCTATTAGCAGGAAGATGGAGAGGGCCATTTACAACCCAGTAACCTTTATGACAGTGAACTCTTTAATCAGCATTTTATTTCCTTTGTAACACTTTAGTCATCTACAAATGTCAGAATAAAATAGGGCCATGAAATATTTAGGATAGGCATGTGGAATTGACTTCCCTTGATTTAAGCTGCTGTGGCTTTGCGTTTTGTTGTTTTGGGAGCGTTTACTTTTATTGAAAGACAATTTATAACTAAATGCTCCCAACAGTGACTGGCATGAGGGTAGGAGGGATTTCAGAGAGCCAGGCTCTAGTTCTATAAAATGTGTTGATGCTTGCTATATTGGGCTATAAGTTATTCAAATCAAAACATTAGCAAAGGCTTTGCATTTCACAGCAGTATTTAGTAGAGGTGCAGAGCACTCTACAGTTTATGGCAGAATACCTCAGCATATTTTAGAAAGGTAATTAAGTATGAAGTACAACTATAACAACCGAAGTCAGTTGTAGTGCGTCCCTGAGTCATGCATCATCATCCAGCATTATTTTCTTAGTGGGATCCTGGGACATTTTCAGTTTAATAATAACCACCTTCCAGCTTTCTTGGGTTGTCACAAATGTATATGATTGAGACATATCAATAGGATTGCTGTGTGTGTGTCTTTAAGATGCCTTGGAACTGTGATCATCTTATTATATTAGACGGCCAAGTTATTGGTTTATACTCATGACTTTTGTTAGGTTAATCCAATTTAAGTCAGCAAACCCAAACCTGCCTCAAAGAACGTGTTTCTTTGGAACTAACAGTGATGCAGCCAAAAGACCAGGAGCTAAAGTCGACTGGTCCCAGCTCTGTCTGGGAGGCCATGTTACAAGTCTTGTTTTATTGTCTGGGTATCATTTTTCCTATTGACACACTGATCGGGTCTACTGGACGAGATGGTCTACACAGGAAGAGGGAACCCAGAACACAAGGATTAAGTTCACAGTGCCACAAATAGAGGGATTCTATGACATGGCTCTGTCTTGAATAGAATGCCTTTTCCTAGATGATGGAAGGCCAACTGCAGGGCCTGAGGGGACTCTGATTGTCTTAAGAATCAATTGCTTACAAGTTAAAGTACACATCGATATACATAGCAAAGAACAGGACAGACCATAGCATTTTCTCTTTGCTTTGTTTTGTAAACAAGATGGCATTCCCAAGTGTCCTCTGATAATGTAACTCCAACACACGAAGTGTCAGACACAGTTACTGGAGTTGGGGTGCTTGCTGGGAGGATTGGAGTATTTCCAGTTTGAAGGTCTCTTCAGTTAATTTGAGGGGAGAAGACAGAGAAGGAGACTCAACTATTGGAAGTTGCCTGCTACATGAGGAAAGGAACTGGATAGTTCCAAGATAACCCTGGATCTAGTTTTTAAACTTCATCCTCTTGCCCAGTGTCCAGAGGTTTCAGTGGATTGCTTTAGAAATGGTCCTTGGAACTGGACAGGGGCGTGCACAACTCTTTATTGAGAGCTTCATGAGGGCCCCCAAGCCCCCAGACTAAAGAAATGGGAAAGTAGACCTCTTTTCAATCAGGAATGTGATAGTACACAAAAACACTGAAGGAAAAGCTCAGCCATCTGAGAGTCCAGGCTGAGGCTGTAGGAGGTGACAGCACACAGTGACTCTCAGGGCGGGCAGCATGTGGGAGGGGACTAGAGAAGAGGGTGGAGTGGGCAGGAGAACATTTGAAACACTTTTCATCTCTCCTCAAGTCCAAAAGCTGATGGCTTTAAAGGCTGGAAATGGCATGGACCCCCTGAAAAACGCTGACGGCTGCGGATTTTGCTGTCAATGTTTCCAGTTTTCCAATTTTCAAATCATTTAGGAGATGCAAATACTTTTTAATTAAAATATTAATTAAAATTTATTTTTCTGATCCCTAGGGTTTGCCTGTTTGTATTTATGTGTCCCCCAGCCCCGTGAATGCAGTGCTGCAACTGGAACTAGAGTTAGAGACAATTGTCAGCCTCCATGTGGATGTTGAAAACTGAACCCGGGTTCTCTGAAGGAGCAGCAAGTACTCTTAACCACTGAGCCATAAGCAATCCTGAAATACAGCATTTTCTTATTTGTTGTTCATAAAAACAAAAGTATCGTGGGAGGAGATTATCTAAAAGAAACAGATGGTTGGGTTTTCAGAGGAGCCCCATTTGATGCTTAGCTATGGGACCACACACACAACAGGCCTGTGGATTTGCTTTTGAATGACTTGTATATCACTGACACATTTGGTTGTTATTTTTGAGGCTTGTTTTGAAATGAGAACTGAGACCTCATGAGCTTAGCAGTGCCTATAATCATACATTTTTTTTCTTAATGACTGATAAATAATGCCTCCACCCAATCCTAAGGAGCACCGACTCCTTTAAACAAGAGGAATTAAAACAGCAAACCCAACCAAACAAAAATACCTAAGCTGGATATTCTCTTTCCAGTGTAGCAAATCATTGTGTTCTCAACAGCTGCACTAAGGCCCATGGGAGAATCTCAAGCAGGACCCATAGACCGGGAGTCTTTCCTACCGCCATTTCTTCCAAGAGTCTGACATTTACTACATTACACAGGTGCAGACCCTCTGCCCACCTTCATTATTCTCTTAGCATAAACTTTCCTTGTTTCTTTTTATAATCGGAGCTCATTCCATTATCTGTTTGTTCTTGTATGACAAAGTTTGTCTGACCTCCATTTCTAGCCCCTTTAAAATATTTTTAAATTGAAACAAAACCCTGAAATACAATCAGAGAAAGTATGTCAAACAGAAGAACATGAGGAATTGTCTTTCATTTCTGCCACATGAATATTGTTATTTGTACATATTCATCTTTTCACAGAGTTATAATGTCTATAGGGTGAAATGGGAGCCAAGACTCCAGTTTGTGTCTTTTTTGTTGTAACATGAGATCATATACAGTTTGCCATGTCTAGTTATTGTTTGTCATCTTTGTTTGTTTGAGGCAGGGTCTCACTCTGTAGATTTGGTTGGCCTGGAATTCACTGTCTATCCCAGGGTGGCCTTGAACTCATGGACAATCTTCCTGCTTTGACCTCTTGAATACTGAGATTATAGGCATGCAATTTAAAACATTTTTGAAGATGGAGTTCTGTTCCATCAAAGAAGAATTTTATTGTTCAAAAACAATCAAAAATATCTTTAAACCCCCTAGGATCACTTGACTGCTGTTGTATTTTTGTGTATTTCCAGTATGATGAGTATAGATTTAAAACATTTGCTTTCTTTCCATAGGCATAGAGTTACAGGCATGAAATCACCAGGCCCAGGATTCTCTGCTGTGCTGTAGTACTTGCTCATATATAGCTTGCAAGATTTTATTTTTAAATTTTTCCCATTTCATTTGTTTTGTGGTGTATGTGTATGGGAATGGATGTTTCATGGCACACATGTGGAGATCAGAGGACAACTTACAATTGTCACTTTCCCCCTTCTACCTGTGGGTCCTTGAGCTCAAACTCAGGTCATTGGGCCTGGCAGTGAGTCCCTATACCTGCTGAGCTGCCTTGCCAGCCCCTGAAAGCTTTTAGCGGCCTTACTGAGCTGGTTTCAGGTTCTGGGCTATGTGGTTTCCCAGGTTCAAATGGTTTTCTCAGGCAATTTGTATTCCTGTAGAGGATATTGAATCTTCAGAAGACTCTAAATCAAGTGTGTGATCTAACTGATATAAAGAAATACATTTTAAATACAAGAACAGTAGTTCTCAACCTGTGGGTTATGACCCTTTCTCAGGGGTCGCCTAAGACTATCAGAAAACACAGATTTTACATTATGATTCAAAATAGGAGCAAAATTACAGTTAAGAAGTAGCAATGAATTTTGTGGTTTGAGGAGTGTCCACCACAACATGAGGAACTGTATTAAAGGGCAACAGCATGAGGAAGGCTGAGAACTACTGCTCTAGAGCGTGAAGACTGGATATGGTGAGTAGTGAGTGGATGGGGACCACTGTTTATCACCCACATTATGTTAGGGGCCTTATTTAGCCTGACATCATCTTAAGGGCAGGCGTTCGCCAGCACTGCATTCTAAAAACATATATGGAAATATCAACAGTGAAATGAAGTGGATCACCTGACATCATCAGCTTATAGGGAGTCAGAATTTGAGCTCAAGCCCACTCTGCCAGGTCGCCTTGGTATAGGGAAGTGTGGGTAGATTAAACAGTGGTGGGGACCCTGCTATATTGTTGGATAGACATAGAATGGTGGTCATGTCACCTTTGTAGTATCAGAAACTCTTTACGCATTGAGACTTAGGACTCTGTAATGGCTCCTACTCCCTTTCTTAAGTACCTCTCTGTGCAGTCATTGAAAAGCACAAAACACAAATTTGCCTTAGAACTTTAGGAATTAAAAGTAGGCTGAGAGTTGATAAGATATTCAAAGGTTGTTGGTATATGTGCTGTGTGTGTGTGCACACATGAGCATCCGTGTGTGTGGTCCCTGCTGTTCTTCTAGGGAAGCCAGAGTCCAGGCTCTTTTAGCCTTATCAGAATTTATTCTCTCTTCTGTGCCTTCTGGGAAACAGTGAAGGAGCTAGAGATGCATCTGTCACTCAAGGGACAGAAAATAATCTTGGTTTTGGGAAGAGTTTGGGAGCCACAGTGAATGTAGGCCCTCCCAGATAGAGAGATAGTGTGCAAGAATTATCCAGAGTCCTTGGAGAAACCTTCCCACAACTAGTCAGAAACAATGAAAAGGGTGAGATTCAGGGTTAAAACACGTGATCAAGATTGGAACATCCACTGAAGTCAACTCCTGCCCAGACAGTGGAGGAGCTGGCAAGCCCGAGGGAGCACGCCTTTTATCCTGGGCAGTATATAAAGTGGGAAGGTAGGCTGTGTTGTGAGGGATTTGGAGGGCCGGGCCACAGGCAGGTGGAAGCTGAATGTCTCTTTGACCTTGCTCCTTTGCTTGGTGCGAATGCCTTTGGCCCTCTGCCTCGTCTACCTCATTAAAGGTGGGATCAAATAGTAGGTATCCCCCTATGATGAGAACACATTACCCCTTCTGCAGTGCAGCCGCCTCTCACTAAGAATTATTTAAATGTTTATCCTTCCTTCCTGACCTATCTTGCTCAGTCCTAGTTCTCAGGTCCAGCTTGTTTTGTGTTTCATGAGCTTAGTAAAGCGTGGCCTCCAATTCCCTGGTTCTCGTGTTTTCACTTAAGATGAGGAGTGATGAGCCAAAGGTTTCAGGCTCAATCCTTGAGCAAAGGACCGCTCTGACAGGGATTATTATTTATTTGTCATCTTGGATGTAATAAGCTGTAGGTACAGCTTCGAGAGCCCTTGATTTATTGCGCTGTCTACTGCCACTAGCGGGCCGTCTGCTCCACCACGCAGGATGAATACCACACTGTCAGCTTCGTCGATCTGTCTCCGCCACTGCGCTCTCTCTCATAACACATTCCCATTTCATGCCAGAATACATAAACAATCTTTCATTATTTTGATGCCTTTTTCGTATTTGTTCTTTACAGAACATAAAGTTTGAATTTATGGGTTTCCTTTACATTATTTCAACACACTCCACCATTTTCCGGGTTTGTGGTTTAACTCTCAGAAATTGGCCGCCAGGTGATTTAGTTATTTTGGCTTTCTAGTTTTATAGTTATTTAATATCACAGTGCCAGATACCGAGAAGATGGAGTTGCATGGGAGGCAGGAGGTTTACGGTTTTGGTGCCTGGCATCCATGCGACATGATCACAGGGATGGGCATAGGGATTAGAAATCAGGATTGGCTTGAGTTTCAGAAAAAAACAAAACAAAACAAAACCGTAGCTCAAAATTTTTAGATGATCAGATAGCCTAAAATCAGTGGTCCTGACAGGGCTAAGCAAAGAAGGGCCATCCCACATTAGCAAGGTCTTCCGAATATGTGACCAACCACCCACTTAATTTTTCTCCTTTCCCCAGTAGCGGCAGCCCTCAGCACGCTTGACATTCATCTGCTCTTGCATTTCAGGGACTTGGCCACCTGGTCCAGTTTTAAAAAATTCTCCTGTTTTTGTTCTTAATTCTCTGAAGTGGCAAATGATCGCACGCTTGAAGGCATTTGCATAGGGACTGGAAATTGCAGCTCCTGTTTCCACAGAAGAACAGGCTTGAGGACCACTTCCGGCACCCACTTCCTGTACCACTTCCTGTTCACCTGACTTGTCCTGTTAACTAGGCTTTAGCCCTCCCCTCCCATAATTCATCTTTTACCCTGAATGCTGCCATCTTATTTTAAACTCAGTCTCACTTTTGTGAATGATGTCACCTTCTTTGAAAGATTTCCCTTACTTATTTCTGAAAGACCCCAGCAGAAGTGCATGGCATGCAAAGGTGACAGTGACCCTGCTGGTGAGGGTGTGGTGTTTGTGTATGAGTAGTGTATGTGTGTACGTGTGTACCTTCCTGTGCGCATGCACCCTTGTCCCAGCAGCTGCCTGTGGAGGAGCCTGGCACGCCTCACTTCTTCTGATGGTCGCTGACAAATACAAGCTAGTGGCAGACGGGACCATATCTCAGTCAAGGTCAATTATTTGCACAGAAGTCATGACATTTGGGAACTCAAGGTCCTTCGCCTTGACAGTGTGGATGCTAAAATTCCGCCTCCTTTTATGTGTGTGTGTGTGGGGGGGGTGGCTGTGATCTCTTGCTTCTATGCTGAATGGTGTGTGCACCTTTACCCTTCACCTAGTCCTCTGAGAGGAGGGACTCTAGGTGGGAGGGATTGGATGTGCAACTGGAAAGTCCTTTTCAACCACCTCCCTGCTGCAGGCTGCTAATGAATGTAGGTTCAGATGTCATAAATGCAAGATGATTTTACCGCTCTTGCCTCCCTTAGCAGCCTTCATTAGAGAAGTGCAGAAAACTCAGCTCATGCCATACTGCACAGGCCTGTTGTGGCTGCAAGGGAACCCTAGTTAATTAATATGAGAAATTTGTTTTGTGTCTCTGGTCTGAAAAAGAAAAAAGGAAAAGAGGAGAAGATGGGTGCAGGTCGGTGCTGTCAGCCCAGGCTGCCTGTGGCTCTGACCTGCTCTGTTAAGTGTCTGATGTGTGGCTAATCTGTGAATAACATTTCAGCCCAGCAGAAGAGAAACCGAGGGAGCAATAGCAAAATTAATATCTGGGAGCATTGATAATTATATATCAGAATCTAATTTTTAGCACAGAAAATGTGTTAATGACAGAGACGAAAACAAAAACCACTAGCTTCTCCCAGCAGGCCCCAGAGTGCCATTTATTACTTCTCAGCTGGGTATCTATCAAGTTTATGGGTTAATTTTTCTGTAGACTGTTATTTATGGGTTTTTGTTTGTTTTCAGCCATCATTACTAACAATACGGTTAATAGCAATCATTTGTTATCCAGCACGAGGCCTGATGCCTCAGATGAGCGCACTGAACTGCGAATACTCATTTGGTAGCTGAATAAGGGCCTGACAGGGCCCATTTATAACAAGCTCATTCTATAATGTCCGTCCTATTAATAAAATTTTGTTGCTGTCTAATTAGCAATGTCTGATGTGTATAGTAGCACGTGGAGACTTGGCTGTTGTGGTTTTTTTTTCTTCCTTTCCCTGGTCTCTGTTATCACATCCACAGCCCATCTGGACACTTACGTTCTGGAAACAAAAGGAGCGAGAGGCAAGAGGCGAGCTGTGGAGGAAGGTTCTGGATGAGGCGTGGTTATGCACACAGCAGCTTCCTCTTTGTCCTGGAGTTTTGCCTGGCAAGGTTAGTCCCTTGTACTTGGCCTCCAGCTGCACATGGAGCCAAGATGTGGCCGCATGCCTCTGCAGCCCAAGTTTGCCACAAGGGAATCGCAACTTAGACATCCATGCAAGTGCCAAACTCATGAAAGCCATCGCATGATGGTTCAAACCCTTCTCTTAGTTTCTTGATGGAGATTTCAGTTTTAAAAACTCTCCCTTCAAATGAGAATTTGGAATGACGCATAAAGTCATCAGCCTCAATGTTTCGTGGTCTCACTCGGCTTGTTGACCTCGGTGGGTTCTGCGGGCTTTACCTTTTGTCGGTGAGGAGCATTTGAGGGACAGGATGCACATGTCCGTCCGCTGAATCAGAACTCGCAATTCCAACAGTTACTTAGAAATCCTTGTTCCTTTCCATGTCAGTTTCGTGATCTGGGGCAAGTTTCAACTTTCTCATTTCCAAAACAGCAAGCCCCAGTTCTTCACACACCCGGGAACCCTGTGGAGGGGCCTCACCAGATGGGAGTTAGAATTGTTGGTCTACTGGTCACAGCACACATTTCTTCTTAATCCCTTGCACAGAAAACCCTACCTCTTCAGACTTTGAAAATAATTTTGACCATAATGGCACAAATATTTTTGCTAACAAATTTTGTTGCTCATGTTTTGAGTAAAAATTTTCCGCATTCTTAAAGTGAGACATTGACAAGTTTCGCCACCCTGATTGTGGCCCATGGTGACATTTGTTTATTTCTCTGAAAGATGTTCAAAATTCAGGGAAGGAATATGTATCAATTTGGTGGGTGTTCAGAATAACACACCTTTGGATTAAGAAGAGCAAACACATTCAGGCAGTGTACTGTAGAATGTTTTAAAATAGTTTTGTTGCTAAGTAACTATTTTTTTCCTCTTTAGTAATACACCTCCCTCCTTGCAATGTTTTGCAAATGATCTCTGAATAAAAATGACCATCAATTTTTTTTCAAGTAACCTATTTGGCTTCAAAGATAAAATTAAATAAAAACAAAAACAAAGACCCCCAAACTTAAAAAACATTGAAACATCTTCCTCCTAGGCCAGCAATGGAAATGCCTTGCAGAAATGAGCTTGCACGGGGCTTGGGTCGTCTGTTGGCTTTTCCCCTAAACTACTCTTGACTACAGCTTATCAACCCTTAATTAGTGCTACATTTTCTCTCTGTGATTTCTATTGATGTGTGGTTCAGGAAGCCGGATTGAGCCTCCACCTGACTGGTGTGCAAATTGTTTTAGAAAATTCAGCAAACATCTCTCTCCATTATCCTCTCCCCCTCTCCACCTCCCCCTGTTTTTCTCTCCTTGTGTCTTTCTCTCTTCCGTTCTCCTCAGTAGGAAAGGTGAAAAGCAGGCCAATAGGAATCAGGTTGAGTATTAGTGTTTTTGCTGGCCTGTGCAATAGAAAACGACAAGCAGCCGGCTGGGCCCTCCGTCAGCAGATCACGGTCGGGAAGCGGGAGGTGGCTGTGGGCATGGGGGGGGGGTCCCCTGTGGCCTGGTGATAGCTACAATGTGATTGTGAGAGCTGGGATGAAGTCTGCACTGACAAAGTGAGGGGATTGATGGATGGACAAAGCAGGGAACTGGATGTGAGAATGGATGAGGGCAGAGGGGGAATTTAACACAGACAAACAGAATGAAAGACAGAGAGGAATTGCCTGCTCAAGTATGCCCGCCCTTAGCTCCCAGAGCAATTTGCTTACTGCTAAGCGAACACCCAAAGATGGTTTGCATCTTTGCAGATTTTCCTGCCAGCTTTGGCAGAGGGATGCTTGTAGGTTCCAGCTCGTATGAGCCAGGCTTCTTCTTTCCATTTCTCCCAGCCCCCTAACCCCACCCACTCTTGTTCATGTCCTTCAAATGGAAGAACTGATGGATTTACAGCAAGTTCATAACATTTCTGCAGAATAAATTTTCTTCTGCACATTGCATTAATGTTTCTGCTAAATTTCCCTTTATCAGTTAGTCGCCTTAGTGTAGTAAATATTATTTCCCTGATTCTTTTGAAGATGTTCCTGGAAAAAAAATCTGTTATTGCTGTAGGAAGGTGTGCAATCCCAGTGCAAGCCCAAGCTTTCTGTGTGCTCGCTTTGTCCAGGCTGCCGCGTGTTGCCCAGTCACTCAATATTGTTGATACTACTTTCCTTAAGGCAGGAAGTATGTGGCATCTAAACCCTAATCCTTTCACCTGGGTGAAGAAGAATTGAATTGGAGAAAGGAAAAGGCCAGTCTGCTTTACCCCTTTGCTATAATATAGGATACGCATTTCTGGAAACAGTGTCTGGAAAAGACCGTATTTGTTGTTGTTGTTGTTTGTATGGGTGTGTGTTTTATAAACAATACATCTTGGGATTACACAAAATAATAGAAGGTAGCCCAATCTATTATAAGTGAATATGGTACTCATATGTGTTGTTTATACTTATAATTTTATTTCTCTATATGAATCAAGAATGTGTCTCTGGGCCAGTGAGATGACTCAGTGGATAAAGGCACTAACCACTAAACCTGAGGGGCTGAGTTTGATCCCCAAGATCCATGTGGTAGAAGGAGAAAACTGGCTTCCATAAGCTGTCCTTTGACCTCTGTATGTGCCATAGGCGGCACATAACATGTTCCCCCAACACACAAAATAAATAAATGTAATAAAATTAAAAAGAGTGAATTTCTGAAACAGTCCACAGTTCAGAGGTTTAGAGAATTAACAGTGTTGTTTCTAGTATAGAAGCCAAAACAACAACAAACCAGCAATGCAATGGTAATACCACTTCCAAGTTCAAGAGCTGTTTACAACGTAAGTTCATCCTTCACTTACACCATGTAGACTTCTGTGTTCCAAAAGGGTCTTAGTATTTTTAGTATGTTAAACAGGCCTGACTTATAGGGAGCGTTGGCCATCTCTTCTTATTTTAGAATACTTTAAAAGGAGCCATGTATTCGAGAATCAGTATTGACAGGTCTAAAACTTCTTTAATCCCCTCTCACCATTGAATGCAGTATGTTCCTTCCCTTCCTGTCTCACTCAGAAAATATCCTGGAAAAATGAATAGTGTCCGAAGTGCTTTACTCTGCATCACAGAAGATTCCCTTTTAAATAGGTGCTGGCTGAACAGCCGCACCACTAGCTACGTGGCAGGTACTTTCTAGTGAATTTCTTTCTCCCCTGGGACTCCACGGAGACTGTATGTCTGGAAGAGCAGTAGTGTGTGCCCTTTAGCTTTTGCTGGTCCCCAGGATGAAGAAACAGCTGCTTTTGAGATGGGAGCCAAGGTCTTGGGAGAGGGGCCGTGGACTTGCTAAAATGATGAATGAGAGTTAAAAAAAGAAATTAATAAGTTAGCCATTGCATGGAGATCCACGAGACACATTTTCAAGAGTGGCATAGATTATCTATCATACGGATGGTGTTCAGAAGCAGATCCACGCTTCTGCTCACCCCCATGGCTTTCTGTGCGGAGTCAAGGCTGAAGCAGCCTGGAGTGCTTGCTGCCCCCACCCCCAAGCATCATTCCAGGATGATGAGAGCCCAGAGCTGGCTAACCGCTTGGATATTATATTGTATATTAATCCTGGTATTGAGTAATTTTTCAAAGGTTGAAAAATCTGACAAGTGATAAAATTAAGTTTACTAAAGCTGGCTCACACATGGCAGGGGACACAGAGCAGGGTGAGAGGTCATACAGAATTCAGCTCCTCTTTGTAATACAGAAAGCTGGGTACCCCAGGGGACTCTGGGAAACTCTGAAGGCAAGGGTAGCAGCTCTTCTCACGTGTGGAGCCCTGGTTGGCAGAGGCAGGTCAAGAGGAGCTGGTTTCTTTATATTTGAGATTTTCACGTTCTACATTCAACTTACCAGCTTTTCTCAGATGCGGTATTGTACCTGTGCTTCCTGGAGGCAGGGTAGTAGGTGTGAGAGCCCGAATCCTCAGACATTTGGATATAGCAGGAGCTATATCACATGTGTCCTTGTACATGTGTGATCTAGTGTGACATGTATAACACACATTTTTGTGTGTATGTGATGTATGCATGTGTGTGTGTGTATACCATGGTGCACATCTACTGTTTCATTCTGCGTTTCAAACTCAGGTCACCGGGCTGGGCAAGTACCTTACCCTATGGAGCCGTCTCCCTTTGCTTTTGATGGTCAATGTCTTCACTGTACCTGGGGCAGCCTACTGGCTGGCCAGCAAGTGCTGGGGAGCTGCCTGTCTCTGGGAACTCCCAGAATTGGGGTTACAGATGTGTGTCCCCATAAATGGCTTTCACTTGGGTGCCTGAGGTCTAAACTCAGGTCTTCATATTTGTACTGAAAGCAATTTACCCACTGAGCCATCTCTTTGGCCCCAACACACACAATTTTAAGGCACTCAGAAAGGATTCTTACAGGTGGTCCCCAGACCGCACCATTCTCCTTCCATATGCCCCTGTGGTTCGCTTGGATGTCCTGGTGCAGTCTCTAGTTCTGTTGGACTTTAGGGCCTTTTAGTCCAGTGTGCTTAATGAGGGCCACCTCAGTTCTGCACCTCTCAAGTGTGGCGGAAGATTTGTTCTTTACTTAGAGTGTGACATGATGACTTCATTCGGCATTCTCTCACTATAAACAGGACTTACACTTCCTGGAGAAAGTCTGAAAGTCTCAGAAGCATCAGAGCAAAGGAGGCGTCTGTCAGGCATCACCCAAGGCGTTGCCTGGTGTTATAGGGAGATACTGCAGTTAACATCCCATATATATACTTAAAAAATTCCATAACCTTACTTTTTATTTTTTATTTTATTCATTGTACTTTGAGCATATTTTCATGTCATTAATAGTTCTTCTGAGACATGGCAATACAAGGTATTTGGTTAAGTTTTCTTTGCCAATTATATTTTGATGGGCTTTCAGACTTCCTAAATTCTTTATTTTTAAAAATTATTTGTGTGTGCATATTTGTTCATAAGTATGTGTCCTGTAGCATGTATGTGGATGTCAAAAGACAACTTGTAGAAATGGGCCCTTTCTTTTTGCCATGTGGGTGCTAGAAACTGAACTCAGATCATTAGGCTTGGTAGCAAGTGTCTTTACCATGTGAGCCATCTTGCCAGCCCTAGGCCACTTAAATTCTTCTCTTGTATAACTGTGATAGCTTTGATATAGTGGGTAGTTGTTAATATTTGAAAGTTTCAGTATTAGAAATTTCAAAGTTTTATGTTTGGTTTATGTGTGTGAATGTTTTTCCTGCATGTATTCATGTGCACATGTATGTATGGTGTTTGTGGAGGCCAGAGTGGCAGTTGGATCCTTGGGAACTGAGCCAGAGTCCTCTGCAAGAGCAGAAAATGATCTTTAGCTCCAGAGCCCTCTCTCTAGCCCCACTTGAAAAATTACGTTCTAATTAATGAGAGTTAAATTGTTTCTCTTTCATCCCTTCTTTCTCTCCCATTCCTGATTTGCAGATGCTTGGATTATTATGGCTTCCCAGACCCTCTGCGCTGTAAGAGTTCATATCTTCCTAAGACCTGAATGAATGTTGCTCATTAAGTCACAGAACTCTCTCAGTATTTAGAATCTTATAAGCATCATGCATGCCTCCTATAAAATCAGCAGTGTTTGGCTTTATTGGTGTTAAAGGGAGTGTTTCTGGAAGCTGAAGCCACCCAGTGATGTTGGATCTGCAGGGACCCTTGCTAGGATATGCAGAAAGCTGGGAAGGTGCAGAGTTCCCTGTGTCAACCATAAGCCAGAATGGCACACTGATAGTCTTCCAGAACCCTAAAAGACCTGTTAAACAAAATTGTGATTTTGCTGTCATTGTTTTAAAGGTTCGCGGCCATGCACCTGAAGGAGTAAGCGGGAAGCGACGTCATCTTCCATGGTTCTCTGCGTTTGAGGGGAGGGCGAGAGCGAAGGTGGTTTCTCGGTGACAACTCAAACTGGTGAAGGAACCCTGGAAACCTTTTCTCTTTGGGTTTCTTGTGGTTTTCTTTAACAAACCCTTATCAGAGGAAAATGTGGTACATTTACACAATGGAGTACTACACAGCAGAAAAAATAATGACATCTTGAAATTTGCAGGCAAATGGATGGATCTAGAAAACATCATATTGAGTGAGGTAACCCAGACCCAGGAAGACAAATATCATATGTACTCATTCATAAGTGGCTTTTAGACATAAAACAAAGAAAACCAGCCTACAATTCATAATCCCAGAGAACCTAGACAACAATAAGGACCCTAAGAGAGACATACATGGATCTAATCTACAAGGGAAGTAGAAAAATACAAGATCTCCCGAGTAAATTGGGAGCATGGGGACCTTGGGAGAGGGTTGAAGGGGAGGGGAGTGGAAGGGAGGGAAACAGAGAAAAATGTAGAGCTCAATAAAATCAATAAAAAAATTAAAAAAACATTATTGGTTAAGCCATTTGAGTTGGATAATCTGGAACTTGCTACTTAGAGTTCTTAGAAAGGTGTGAAAAGTCTCAGATCTGTGTTCTTTATCCATTGCATCTGAGTTAGGATCTGCTCAGCTGTTATTTTGTTCCCAAGACCCTCTCCAACCCTCTGCGAGAAATGGACAGTGTTAGGGCTACAACGCTGCCATTGAGTCAAAGTTTCACATATATTTCCATTTACGCAATGAGGGGCATCAGTCTCAATTCTGTTTGTGGGAAAGGAGACCGAGAGTCCCACAGTAGCACTGGGCTGAGCCCTCTTCGCCTGTTTCCTCTGCAGTGACTATCTAAGCAAGCCCATCTTCATAAATGGGAGTTGCAGGAGCCCATTTACCCCCATAAAAGGTGAGTGAGTGAATGAAGCTCTAATAAATCTGAGTGTGGTGTGCGGGCCATCACTCCCTTCATTTGACCTTGGTGGAGCAGACTGATGGGGCAGTGAAAAGTATGGCATGAAAAATGAGTGAGCCGAGCAGAATGAGCAGTGAATCAGTCTTGTGTGTGATTGGCTGTGAACAATTTCAGCAACATCACTCGGAGCCACTCTTTCTCCCTTGCCTCATCCTCATTCACCACCCCATGGTCCTCACATCCTCAAAGGGCTTTTTGGATGGCGAGGTCAGGTGCAAGAAGTTGGGGCTGTAAGAACTTTGTTTTCCGTGAGGCGGGCTGGAGGAGCTCTAACTGAGCTCAGCTGGAGAATCAGAGAGCCCCTTTCAGGAGCATGTCAGGAAGGCATGAGTGTGACCGAGTGACTTCAGTTGGAGTTGTAAATCTGCGGCTATACCTGAGAACTCAGTGACTCGTGGTTGAGGTCTCCATCGCAGAGCTAAGCCCTATAAAAACAGGGCAATAAGATGGTAAATCAAGCTTCCCAAGGAATCATGGGATCTTGCTGCAGAAGGCTGGAACACATTAAATGGACACTTGCCATCTCTGGCATGGTTGTCACTGCCAGGCTATAGAGGCCACCTTGATGGCACATAGAATTGCTTCCAAGCAGTCCTGCTACAGTTGGTCTATCCTGGCTTCGTTGTTCCCCTTGTGTGACGTCTGTGACCCAAAAGGCAAGGACTGTGAAGAGTGGTTGGAGCAGTCTCATCTGATCAACCTCACCAGGAGATATTAGTCCCTTCTTGGATGTCATTGCAGATTTACCTTGCCATGAACAGCAGACCACATGGGTTCATCTCAGGAACTATCATGACATGGAGAGTTCATTGAAATCTATGTCTGCTAACCGTCCTCTGACTGGACTTGTGGGAATGCCCACCATTCCTTGTTTAGCTCCTTAGCATGTGTTCTTTGACCACCGAGGAACATATCAGTAGTAGAGTTGTTTGAGGCCAAAGGTCATCCAACCTACTGGACATACAATGAATGATGACCATTATTAGGTTTATAAGATGATTTAAAATGTCCCCACTGGTGAGGGATGGAGTTTCTTAGAGGAGAGATAAGTGAGTTTATACAAATACATAATGAACTTTTCTCATTTTCCACATAAAGAAACACACGTTTTAAAAGATGGTGAGATGTGACCTGGCAAACGCATCTGTACCCTGGACTGTGTATCAGTTGTCACAGTGCTACTGTTTGACAAGATACCCATGCCTGTGGCATTTCTCATTGTGCATGCAGGCTGCGCAATGCTGGGGGGCTTCCACTCTCCACTATCTTTTTGTGATGTGGTCGGTTGCTCCTTTTCCTATGCTGGGACTAGTGGTCTTCCTAATTAAGTTTCTCTTCCCTTTCATGTCTTAGGTTCAGAGAAGTACGTCAGAAACAGTGGATGCTGTGAGATCCGTGCTGAGAACAGGGCCATGGTCACCCTCGGTCCATATGTTTTCAGCTTGCTGTATTTTTTTTTTGCATGAGACAAAGATAGATAGATATTCAAGTAGTAGAAACTATAAAACCACAACCTCACAGGACCTGTGCATGTAGTCAACATGTCATTGATTAAGCACCTGTTATATTGTGATTCTCCATTGTCAATCAGACAGTTCAGCCTTTCCCGAATTTAGAATTTAGGTTTTACTAGATTAGGTCATCAGTAAAACTGTAAGAAAAAATCAAACGTAGAAATTAGAAATGGAATATCTGTGAGTTGCTAAGGATTCTGTGTCTTTATGTATTCTTATCACTGCAGTAATGTCTTCCGTCATGTTTATGAATGGGAAGGATCCATATCTTAGCTGTTTCCTCCCATTCCAGGTCTTAGTTGTTAATTTTGGTTATTCAACTGACTTGAACTTGTAGAGTGGAGCAGAGCAGGTTAACAAGTCATCGCCATAGAGCCCTAAGAGAGTAAACAGAGAAGTGAGTTCAGGCACATTTTCATTTGGCATTCATTTCCCCAAAGATCTAGTCCTAGAGCAAACATTACAAGATGGACAGGTGGGTAATAGACGCGTAACATGTCCGAACAGTTAAGCGGTTCTTCAATTAACACCCAGTCCTGCAATGCCATATGGACCCCCAAGTCGAAGAAGGATGTGGGGAAGTTGGCAAGAGTCCAGGGGAATGGAAGACACAGCAATATGAGAAATAAGGTATCTGAAGAGCCAAATGTAGTCAGCACTGTCTGCCCACAGAGGGTTGAAGACTGTAGTTGAGGTGTTCTGAGGTGGTCCATCATAAGGGGGCAGCTGGCTGCTCCTCCTCTTAGACACAGTGAAAGAAGAAGGCCTTTCATTTCTAAGTGTGTCTAAATGGAGTCAGTCTGTTGAGAGGAGGCTCTCCCTTGTTCTAGCCTGCTGGGGCGATCCATGGTTTACTGCCAGACTATAGAGCACTGCTCCAGGGTGTGTTTAATTTTTAACTTGGGAAACCGGAAAAGGGTCCTTTTGAAGTGGTCATGCTTTGCTCTCCTTGGGGACGGGGAGATGAAACCTGGCTGAAAAATCTGTTTCTAGATGTTTAAGGGCAAAAGTCAGGCTGTGTGTAGCATGGTGGGATTGCCAGCTGGAGAAATGAGTGTGCCTCTCTGGACTTATTCTGGGATAACCATATTTGCCCATTATTCTGGGATAACCATATTTTTTTCAAACGGAGAGCCACAGGTTCTATCAGAGCACTGGAAAGAATCTTCTGCAATGTTGACTTCCCTGGGAAATGGAAGAGCTCCTTTCCCCAGTGAATTTATCAGCTAGCGATAGTAGAAGATTATTGAAGGCACTAGGAGAGGGTTCTTTTACTTGTAGGTTCTAGTGGTGGATGCTTTAAACCAAGAGCTAAATTACATCACATACCCTAAATATACAATGCCAGCATCTCCATTCCATACTTAAAATTCAAGATTTAACAATCAAAATGGCAAATACCTCCTCTTATTTTCTACTTAACCCTGAATTACCATACATTATACTCCAAGATTGTTTCTCTAAATTTGCAGTAATATAGATTATTGAGTGTATGACTTATCATATAATCCAAAATTTAAAAAGTATGCAATACTTCAAACCACAGTAAAATGAGAAAATTACACACATGGGAAAGAAAGGAAAATAAGCAGTATATAATGTGGCATGTAAGGGAGGCAGGGTTGGGAGAGTGTGGTGAGAAGAGATCTGGGCTCCTGCATCCCCACCACTAGCTATGTGGCCTTGCCTGAGCCACTTTGCAGGACACCTTAATGTTTCTATTTAGAGAGTAAAAAACTTAGATCAGACATCTAAGCATTCCTCTTCTAGTCTACACCCCTCTGGTCCGTGTTTGCATTAAGCCTCCCTGGGGAAGCACTTTGCCTTCCTCTGCCCCTCCGTGAGTGACAGTTCTCCGTGAGTGACAGTTCTCCGTGAGTGACAGTTCTCCGTGAGTGACAGTTCTCCGTGAGTGACAGTTCTCCGTGAGTGACAGTTCTCCGTGAGTGACAGTTCTCCGTGAGTGACAGTTCTCTGTGAGTGACTGACAGTTCTCTGTGAGTGACAGTTCTCTGTGAGTGACTGACAGTTCTCTGTGAGTGAC